>PKRV01002958.1:243205-365055 GCA_003709505.1 Hyphantria cunea
ATATACAGACATAGCAAAATAAACACTACGTTCGTACACTATGATAGCCCGAATATAAGGTGAAGCAGCTATATCTATCGCATTAAATGTGCAGTAAATCATTTATCAACTGATTGTCCACGAAAAACCAGATCCGATAGCGTTAAGTGCATATTATATGAAAGTAATCACCCGGCTAATTACACAAGAAAAAACAAATACGATACGAAGACACAAAACAAGTATGCAATAACACACTAATAACAGGACCGACATATGCTGAGAAAGTGTCAAAAATAGCTCAAATGCAAAATGACGAATCAAGCAAAATAAATAATAATGATTATAATATTGACATAAAAGAATTAATGACAACAATGAAAAAATGATGCAACAACAACAATGACAAATCTAATCCTAAATCTCACGTCTAAATTAAACAAAACTAGATGCCATAAAAATGATACTCTGGAATGGTAGTAGTAGTATGGTACAAATGGACTGACAAAACATACCCTAGAGGATAAACAATATATGCAAATAAATAACATCGATGTAATGCATGCAGACGAAGAAACGCACTTCACTGAGAAGACGTATTTTAGTATACATAACATAAATTTTACCACACCGTGCATCCCGACGGTAAAGCGCATGAAGTGCTATACTGATCAAGAATAACATGCGACATCACGTGACCAGTAAGTACTGTAACGAAAAATTACAAGCTACAAATCTAGCAATAGAAGATTGGTCTGACCCTATCACGATATCAGCTGTATACAGCCAAACAAAACACACCATAAAGGAAAATGACTATATGGATTTCTTTAAAACCTTAGGACCAAGGTTCTTAGTTGGTGGCATTTTAATTTTGGGTTCCCGGATAATCACCCCAAAAGATCGACAATATTTGACCGCTATAAATAAAGTACGACTTGGGATTGCTCCGACAGGCCGACATATTGGCCTACAGACACAAAAAAGATACCAGATCTGATCGACTTCTACATCACCACCAGCCACACAAGTGCCGATTTATCTTCTGATCACTCACCTGTTAATTTAATTCTGAGTCGAAGGATTTTACAAAATGAATAACCTAAGCTAAGGCTAAGCAGTAAACGAGCAAAGGAATCGTCTGGTGGTAAGCGATTACCGCCGCCCATGGACACCCCCAACACCAGAGGCGTAACAAGTGCGTTTTAAAAGGAAAAAAACTTAAAAGAGTACGCTCTTTTCATGAAAATTTAAAGGTCGTATTGATCCGAGAATACCGACTGTTCATTCCACATTTATTTTCTAGAAAAAGGCAGAAATTCCAAGAAAAGTCCACAGTTGTGAACTGTCAACGATCTTAATGATGATGATGATCTTGATGACGATGGCGGAAAGAGGCGGCAGGGGTCAGTTCAAACAATTCCCCTCCCCGTAGTGAAAGCGATAGAAGATTTATATTGAGGCCACATTTTTACGCAGCGCCAATGTTTAGCCTATTTGAAACATCTTGGCAGTCGACGATTTAAGTTGCTCTCCATTGGATGCGGTCCAGAGGGAGGAGCTGGTACTGGAGTGCCCCCTACCCAAAGATGGAGAACAGTATTCCACATGAGGCTGGACCTACGCCTTATAAACCAGAAAGCGGTTGTCCAGAGTGAAACATCGTCTCGATTTATTGATATTCAGCACGCCAAGCTTCTTTGACGCCATATATTATCGTAAATGTTTTAAAAGATTATGGTAAAGGTATAACAAATGAAAAACATGAATATGTTCCTGAAAATTTAATGACTTTAATAAGAGAATAACTAAATTAAAACAGCAAGATAGAAGGAAATCATTCATTAACATCATCTTTGTCTGATTATCTTGAAGCTAAAAGACCAAAATTAATCAATGACCTAACAAAATATACAACAAAAGTCATTAAATAATTAAGTCCAACCAATCAGTTAGTCTACCGAGGAGAACGACCGAAGCGATACTTAGTTAATATTGGTTCAACTTCACCACTAAAATGAACAAGTTACATAATACAACTTACAATTTTGAATAATATTGTGATTAAAAGAAAAAAGCTAAATAATTCTTTTTCTACTTATATGTGTAATAATATAAAGTGTCGACTACTTATAATATTTATAACTATCCATATGCTTACTTTAAATTTTCACACAAAGAGCGGAGCGGCGAGGGCTCAGCGCGTACGGCCGCGGGCTAGACGTGTGGCGACGTGGCGATGGTGGCGACGTGCAGCAACGTCGTGACCTCACCCACGCCGCCACTGCAGCGGACACCGCGGCCGCACGCCTGCCGCCGGCACTCACTTTACCCGATACACACCACAATCTCGCTAAACACTAGGTCACTTATGCCGAATGTTAGACAAATAAGAAAGCGACGACTTCTCAAACCAAAATAACAGTACTAACAATTTGAAGATGATGTTAATTTCCACAGTCCCGAGATTTGCGCGTGCCAGTGTGGCGGAGTGCACATTCGTGAACAACTCGTTGTGTCGCACGTCGCGGCACCTACTCGCATCACGAACGTCCCGTCACAAACGCGAGTCAAGTCGGCGCGGGAGCGCCTCCTTCCTTTACAATATACAACTAGGCGATCGACACGGAGAGCAGCCCCTCGCCTCCAGCATACGATTGTTACGTCGATATAGTCAAGCGCGCTACGCTCTCCGTTGGAATCATAACAATGTAGCTTTTTTTGGGGAATTTCAATTTTTTACAATATATAGGATTTGTTTTCTATAATTAATTATATCTAATATTTACAATGGAGGTGTGAATGGACAATCTTCAAACTCTACTTATTATCTCAAAATTAATCCTGAATGCCTACCCGAAACGAACATTATCTACAACTTTTAATAAAAATTTAAAAGTAAAACTCGCGACAAATAATTCTAAATAGGGTATAGATCGAGTTTGTGTTTCTTAATCGGTCGCTTCTCCCTAAAATTCGGCTCTGCCGTGCTGTATACTTAGTTCTCAAAACAGAAAATAGCATCATAAAAAGTCGAAAACAAACATTTAAAAGTGCCAAGTGGCCACCCGTCACAAAATTTACAATACGCAAATAAGAAACACAGACTCGATCGAATATTTATTTAGAGAAAATCATAAAAGTATGTATTGCGGTGCGGTGAGGGAGGCGTCGGCTCATATCTTGTGAATCTTCTGCGAGACCACGACGGGATTGTTGCGGCGGATCTCCTGCGCGCCGAGTTCCCGGTAGTCGAACGAGCAGTCGTGCTTGTCACTGTACCGGTGCACCGCGCAGAACAGCCCTCCGCAGCGGCACTCGAACCCTGACACACCACACCAGACAATGTACTTCTGCCCATGTATACGCTTTACAAAAATTTACTACGGGCCAACATTAATATTACTTTAAAACAGAAAGCGACATAAGATAAAAGACAGCCAATTCAAATCAGTAAAGGTATACAAGATTCCTAACCATTATCTTGTGTAAATATACGTTCCGAACAGCATTTTTGTAAGATATATAAAAATAAGGGTCCACATTTGGTCTGATAAGATATAAATAGTAATTCTATGTTATTGCTGCCTAGACGATATTACAAAAATAGTGTGCTCGAATTTTATTGAAAAAGCGTGTCGGATAAAGGATACAAGATGCATTCAAATAAATAAATAAAGATTTTCAGACATTTTAACACACAACGTCATCTAGATCCAAATTGTAAATATACACATATTATATATAGAAAACACCCAAACTCTGAAACAAATATTTGCAATATTTGCGTATCACAGATATATCATTACCATTTATCGTTTATAAATTAACCACTATATTTTGATAATAATCTTGTATGTTAAATTCAATGTTGAATTTACTAAAACGTAATATTTGTATGTTAAATTCAATGCTGAATGCACTAAAACGTTATACTTACTCTTAGACCTGGACCTACCTATACATATGTATTCTTTCATTCCCTTTGGAACAAAGAAACAATAAGTAATTTTTGATTGACCTGTTGAGGCGGATTTTATACTTGTAGGTGACACCTCTACGGTTATAGTCCTATCTACTTGAATATCGAAGGACCAGTGCATATTGGGTATCTTAGTAATACAAAAACACCAAGACCCAAATCACAAAAAAATTAACGTGTTTTCTATATTATTTATGCAATCACCAACGATATACTAAAGCTAGTGATGAAAAACTATGATTGCCTCTATGTGAGTTGTTATAACAATCGCTTTAAGTATCGATTTATACAATGGAACACCACACAAATTTATGGAGGTTCTAAGCTTAAAAGAATCCTTTGGCTTAGAAAGAGAAATAAGAAAACGCTAGTACATATTTTTATAAGCAGGTTACAATGAATTGAAATGTATTTACTACTGAAATAATACAGATTTGCTTTATTTATAAATGTTATTTGATGCGAAAATAATAAAATCTTCAAACATTTTCATTCATATGACTCGCCACAGAGACAAGTATGTAAGCAAAAGTTTTAATTCATAAACAAAAATATGAATACCACTCCCTGAAGTTTCTAACGTCCACTTCGGAAACAAAAGCACACAAACGTACAGCTCACAAGCTATGCTCTAGTAATTGCTTCCATGGCATTCTCTTATTACGCATAATTTGGTCTCTAATTTTTTTATAACATTTGAAAGGCTTATTTAGACGTTACGTCACATCAGACATTAATCTGTATCATCTAACGCATCAATCTAACACTTTACAGGATTAAATTTTATATAGAAAACAAATCAATCTTTTCTTGTAACAATATTAAGTCAGAAGTGTTTGGTGGTGAAAATATTATTTTATACGTATTTACTTTACACGCATTTATTTTAAATATCCTTTACACAAAGTATAGCTAATATACTTAGTGTAATTTCGTTAACAAAAATTAGTGCTTTATCTTTACCTGTTAGTCCAACCTTCTTACGGCAAACAGCGCATCTATTCTTTTTCTTTTTTTCCTTACTGGGGTCTTTGTCGTCTGCGTCAGTGTCTGACGTTCCGGTACTCGCCCCACTCGTGCCCGCTCCGCTCTCCTCTTCAAATTTCTTTAATTAATAAAAAAAAATGGTTAATATGATACAGGAATTCATAGTTTACTATATCCACCGTTCGCGATTCCGATTACTTCAAGGTATATATTTTATAAGACGGCATTTAGACAAGTTAAAAAAGTGTATTTCATTGATGTTTTGGCTGATGAAATACTATCAATAAGAATGAGCTGGATGCTTTAAAAATCTTAACATTCTTTTATAAAATCATCTTAATGTTTAGTGTCACAAGGAAACAGTTATGGAATTGATTTAATTATCATGTTTTATGTTAGCTGAACCATAGCCGTCACAAATTAATGACAAACCTCATTTAAATGTAACCTATTACTTAATTAACGACAATATAAGACTTGGACCAATGTGCGATATATTGTACCGAGCGCTTCATATGTTATTATATCGTACTCATCAGAAACCTGCATTCTACTTTTGTTTATTTTAGCAGCTATGTGGCACATAATATAAAAGCAGCAACAGAAGACTTTCCTACTGTACAATATACCATCATCAACAACCCATAATGTCCCACTGCTGGGCTCGGGTCTCCTCTTAGAATAGGTTTAAGGCCATACGTCCCCAAGCTGGCCGAGTGCGGATAGGAAATTTACCAAGAAAACCCGATTTTTTCTTTTGAATATTTTAAAAACGAACCCGTTTCAAATTCTTTTTAACACCGTCCTCTTCCGAGGGACGCTGATCTTTAATCTCAAGCTTTGGAGGAGATAATATTTGTTTGGCACCCTTCTTAGACGCAGAGGGCGATATATCGAACAGTTGGTTGAGATGCTCTTGTATATCCACGCTTTTTCTGCCATTAGATTCCACGGTAGGCGCTGACTCTTGATTGCGACCCGCTGCTTTGTCATCTAATTTCGACTTCGCAGAGGGCTCTAAAATTTCTTTGGTACCATCAGGTTTTGGCAGTGGCGTACTGTCATTGATCTCAAGAGACTGATGTTTATTCTCGAAGCTTATCGAACGTGATACACCGAGAGAGCCTACTTCAAGAGTAGAATTTTGACTACCGCTGTTGGATTTACTGTTGCGACGTATTGCCTTTTTGAATATCCTCTTTCCTTTCGACTCTTTTTTACTAGGGTCATTTTCCATTATTCAGTTTTTTTGTAAACTTCAACTTGGACATTTTGAATGCCAGTCAACATTGTTCCTATGTAACTAGCAGCTATGACGCAGTAATGCTTATTGCACTTGAATGTAGTATCTATTTGATTTGTATGGAGTTTAAATGTATAATAATATCGCCGTATTTATTAGTTCGAACTTGTAAACACTACCAGTTACAGAGTAAAGGTGCCCCTCATCATGAGTCGATGACTTGGGGGACTAAGCAAATAAAAACGTATTACATTTTAAGAACTACTGAATAACAAACTCGCGTTTATCTTTACAAATAATTATATATAAAGTATTTAGTATTTTATGTGTAAATAAATAAAAGTTAAATTTTTCAGTTTTCTCGTTGACTATGAACACAATGTCAACTTGACGTACAAATTCCTTTTTTAAAAAGAAACTACGTGCAGTCTGTGTTTCTTTAACAAATTTTACATGACTAGAGGTTTGATACGAATGTCAAATAACTATCATTTTCAACACAGCCCAAAGGCCAAAATCTATATAAATAAAAATGAATCACCGAAATGTATGTACGCGCATAACTTCCGATCGACTGCATCAAATTGGATATTTATTTTTTTTTATGTATTTGTTATTGTTAGGATAAGGTTTGTCGCCATCTTCCAAATTCTGGGCTACTATTAAGAATTTCTTGTAAAATAAACCCAACAGCAGTCCAACCCGGGAATCGAACCCGAGATCTCTTGATCTGCAGTCGCTTACGTTAACTATTAGCCCAACGAGGCAGATGTTAGGAGGTTTGTAGAGAAGAAAATAAAAATATAACGAGAAAAGTTATTTTTTATATTTTCACGACTGTACACTTCCTGTCGGAAACTGATTAACTAAAAAAGGATTTTTCAGAAATTTAAAGAATATTTACGAAAGAAAAACATGGCGGTACGAAGCTCCCCGCTAAGCTACTTCTAAATAGAGTTGAGTATGTGTGAAACAATGATTGAACTTTAAATATTTCACAACATGGCCATGAAGAACAGTATTTTCTGGCATAAACATATAGTGTAAAGAATCTAGATGATAAAACTTGTATGATTAGAGTTATTTTGTATGTAAAATGGCAAAGCGAGGATGATGTGGCTGTTATGAAACTTTCTTAAGGTGCCACATAGCATCCATTTAATATTCTAAGTTGTGTTCGTTTCATGCCGTTCAATATTAGAATCGGTATAATGTTCTTAAATCTAAATCTTAGTTTGCATCTTGCATAACTTAAACCGATGAATAAGTCAATCACATTTTGTTAAAAGTAGAAATATAGTAAAATGGAATATTACTGATCTTACCTGTAACAACACCTTAGGGATCAACGCCACCCATTAAATATATATAATTAATTTTACATCAATGACTAAAGCTATTGGCCGATAACAGTTTGATGCCACTGCCACATAACTAGACGTTAACATGGTTGGTGGTGAATCAATATCGATAAGTACGAGTACAACTTGATCTTTGTGACAATTAGCTACAAACCGAAGAAGTAATTTTGAAGATGCGATTTTATTTTGTATCTCCCATATAAATGCAAAAATTTACACCTAAAATGTACCTTATGTGTTTTAAAATGACAGTAGAGACAACTGTCACACAGATCAAGCTATTAATAGAGAGCAACGATTAACATGGATATGTGGATACTATAACACAGCATTATTTTTTTAACAATATCAAAAGTTATTTTTTCCCCTTCCAATTGAAATTCAAAGCCCCGCCAGAAACTATCAAAAGGGATTTAGATATCGTATTAGCTAACAGGTGTGTATAAGGTAGTAGAAATATAACTGAGGATTTGGACAAAGATTTAGATGTGCATCCTTTGCGCAAGATGAACGTCACATTTGATAAATGCTGACAAAACGTAAAACAGTTCGCGTGAAACGAAGATAGAGGGCAGAATAGATTCTCCACAGCCTACAAGACTTACTGCTGGGAAGCAATGATATTGGAGATTTGATGGACCAAACATTTTAATATCGGATATTATGTACAAAATTTTATAACATTCTTTGAAACAAAGTTATACATTACTTATCAGTCTGAGAATTTTTCACCTTATCCTCGTAAAGCTTTACTCAGATGACACGAATGTTGTGTGATGTTCAAATCAAACATGCTATCATGCTTCAAATCAAAACCCGCAATAGCACGTAGATGACTGTTATCATAACATGCTTATCGCCCGTCATCTGAACGTATCCTTAGTTTAAAAAATGCGGCACCGTGGCATCAATCATTTTTAAATTATTAAAATGTGTACAATAAGAGAAGAGTGGCCTCACGTCTGTGTGCGTCTGTGGCTGGGTAGGTAGGCTAAGCACGGTCGGTGCGGCTGCAGCGAGCGGCGTCGACGCGGCCGCCACGAAAGGCGTCGATACGGGCGACGGTGACGTAGTTGGCGGCTGCTGTTTTTTCTTTAAAGCCTCCTGAAACATTTAATATCACGATGAGAATTTTGTAAAATAAATACTAAGTAGTTTTTCAAACTTTACCTTTCTTAAGGTAATTTGTCTCTTGTTGCTTTAAAGTTAAAGCCTATGGCACATTATTGTTTAGAGGCACTATCTCCATTTTTAAAATTAAGTTTAGGTCTGCCATTACCTAGGAGCATCCCTCCGTAGTTAGTAAACCATTATGACAACACTCCATAAAAGCCGTTTCAGACAGAGAACTTTAAATTTATAAGAACGAATCATTGAATATTTTAATTCCGTATTTTACATACAATATGGGCACACTTCTAAATAAATTCAATAATCCGCAATCAAAAATAAGTCGTTGCATCGAATGAAATGTGTAAACACCGGAAAGCAGCCATTTTTATAGTACAGACTTATAGGTCAGCGAACTTTCCCGAAACAACTCTTAATTAATAACCCGGCGACGAGATACTCTCTTGACAACTTCTTGATCAGGGTTGAACATTTCCCTGTAGATGTGGTGGTTCCAACACGAATATCTACATGATCATCTTCCCCCGATCCTTTCTGTATGCGGTAGGTTACATCTTTGAATCTGGAAACTATTTGATACGATCCACCCCACAGTAGCCACATACTTCCAGTAGCCAGTGCTTGGGTTTACCTGTCTACGGTTAATTCAATGTGCTGAAAGCAGCGGCGGTTCCTTGATTTTTTTTTTTTAGTATATATTTAAGCTGCCAAAATGACTCTTGCCCTGCCTGATGGAAAGCATGAGCAGAATCCAAGAGTGGTGGCCACCATCCTCAATGCGAAAAAGAACAATGCAGCATGGTGACCCACACTATGGCGGCCTGGGGGGAAGGGGGATGGTGAGGGGGATAGGGGGCATTGGATTGGGGTATGGGCCTCCGGTATCCTCACTCACTCGATGAAACACAGCGTAAGCGCTGTTTCACACCGGTGTTCTGTGAGGCCGTGGTATCACTCCGGTCGAGCCGGCCCATTCATGCCGAAGCGTGGCTCTCCCACGGACAAAATCTAGTCCGCAAGATACCGTATTGATAAAGACAGATATGAACCGTATTTTTTACTTACTACACTTAAAGATTAATACTGTAATGACGAGTGAATAATGTTTTGAAAAATATCTTTAGGTTTCCAAATGATTATTTGTAAAATATACATATAAACACAGTAGAGTGTACAGTTGATTTGCGTACGCTTCAAAAACGCAAGTTCTGCATCTATTGAATTCACTTGATTACACAACCCGCTTCAAAATTTGATTATATAATTTTTTTGCATTAGTTTTATTCCCCATTTTTCATCAGTGCAACCAGTCACAGCAAAGAGCATTCGTATTGCTTGACGTTAAGTGGGTATTATGCTGTTTGTTACTTAGTTCTCATACTAGGGAACTAACAACATAAGCTTTGTTGTTATCTGTGGAACTATGTTACTGCCTACAGTGAATGGGTTCGTGCAAATCCAGCGGACATATTTAAGTTTAGGAATTTTTAAAATCAAACTCACACATACATATGCATGTAACAAATTTATTATGTTACATTATAATGGAAATACAAAATATTTATAATGTTGAGCGACTTTACTAAACATGTAAACTGAAACGTGAATGCAAATAAAAAGTGAAAATGCTATTCACGCATCTCGCGCATACTAGCGACTCTCGCAAATTCCTCGATTTTTACTTGATACCTGTATCAGCATGCCTAAATGGGTCTAAATACTCTGCCTGATGGAAAAGTGGAAGTAGAACCCAAGAGTGGTCATAAACTCATTGTGAATGGAGCATGGTGGCCCTCACTAAAGAGGCCTAGTAAGATGCTTTTTCATAAGCTGCTTATAAAACCTAAGATCTTCTATATAAAATGAGGAACCCACTATAAATCTTTTTTGATCTGCCCCGAGTGAAGTTAAGGAAAAAGTGATGCTTTTGTTGGATGCCGTCTTTGTACACCATACAGTTTTTTCATACGTTTCTGATAGTAATACTACTCATTCAAGGTCATAGTCACACATTCATGCGACGAGTCTTACTTAACTAACCTTAAGCAATACCTAATCCAAATAATCTTTCTAATCTCATTCACAAACCATAACTTGATACAATCTCAATCTGCCTATTCCTAATCTTAAGTTCTAATATCGTTATTAGGATTTGATAAATATGATCGTTGGATCATATTACTTGAATGATTAGGAATAGGCATGCATTAGCAAACTGTGAAGTGTTGTTTGTGATATTTATTTATATCTTATAGCGTGAAATGCTGTCACTTTGTATGTCTAGCTATTAATAAATGAAACTAGAATAATTTAATCATCATTAGGCTAAAGTCTCGAGATATATTTACGACTGTATAGTGAAATCCCTAAATGCACCCGTAGTATAAATTTGGTGTTCTTTGTGGTATCTGTTGTGTGACCATGCTCTCCATCCTTCATCCTTCATCCATTGTATAGCGCTGTCACGTTTTCTACGGCGCCAGATGTGTAGTGAGATGGTGAGATACATCGCAACGTGTAAGTGTGTGAGATAGCTCAGGAACAGGTGGGAACATTTGCTGAACATTCGATTTTATGTTTTATGAATACGAAGATTAGGTGCAACAGGTGAATTATACACATAAACAAAACGAGATTAGGTGCAGCCTAATCTCGTAAAATACCTCATGCTCGCATCTGTTCTAGTAAATACGACTCATCTCTATCTCAGTGTCTTTTTGAGTTAACTGACTTCAAAAAAGGAGGAGGTTCTTAATTCGATTTTTTGTATTGTATTTTCACGAAGAATATTTTCGTTTCATACAAACCGTGATAAAAGTATATTCATTTATTTATAAACTATACAAATTAAAATAATAAAATCGAAACAGAAAAACGAAACCTATAATTTTTATTACAAAAGTAACATTATTGATATAATCTGTTATTACAAGTTATTAACTAAACATATATTGCAGTTTTTATTCATTAAAACTTAACATTACCAAATATAACTTAGTATTAAAACAATATAATTTGAAAAAGTGAAAGTAGCATATTTATTACATATTTTATACTTTATAATATCCAACAAAGGTGTGATCAAAATTAAGTAGCAAAAAAATAAGGCCTAGAATTGTTGTTGCAGTCATTACTAGGATAACCATAAAATATAAACTTTAATCCAAATAGAAACTTACTATCGAAACCGAAATAGATGTCAAGAATTCTTAATGAGAAAGCAGAAAGTAGTGCTAAATTGTTCAGTACCTACTTTTAATTAATATCATTTAATATTTTTGTCATGACATTTATTACATAATTTTAAAATGAATTGTTTTTTTATTATATTTAATATTATTACATTAGTTTTCATTACACAAAGGCTATTCGTTAGGTAAAACTAGTAGCAAAAGAAAGTAAAATATTAAAATAGTTACTTTAAATACCACGTAAATATCTTTCGAAAACTTTGAACGTTATAATCATAGGTACGATTATAAAGTTACAATAAACTACTAATCGACTCATTATCGATTTCTAGCCTTAGCAAGGACCTAGAAATCGTACATGAACCTATCCGCAGATAAGCCAATCACCAAAAGGCCAATTCTCATAATTAAAGTTCGGTTAAAATCAACGATCAACTCTCGATCTCACAACTGTTATCAAAGGTATTTTCGTAGTGAAGTTTTAAATAATCTACGACTGTGTGATTATACCGTATTGGGAGCAAACTTTGAATCGGTAATTTAGGAGGCCTAGCAGACTTAGGCATCATTTAGGTATTTATTATTTTATGCATTCTCTACCAGTCAACCTTTGGGTGGTGTAGAAATCTTATGAGGCCTACCTTATACCCACAAATGGCAAATACCTTTTATGACGAAATAATGATATCCTCAACGATTCTTCTAGGGTCAACTAGCGAGATGGCAATGTAGCTCATTCTAATAACACTGGTCAACAGTGGATTTGTTGCCCTTGATGTAAGATTGGTTTCAAGTACCTCTATGTCAAAAATTCACTAAACTATTGATGGTTTCAGAAGATTGGCTCTGGTTTTTTTTTTTTTTTTTATTTCACATTTTTCCAAAAAAAATAGTAAAAGTGAGAAAATTGTAACTAACATATTTTTAAATATTGACTTTTTACTAAAAATAATTAATAGTTATTTTATTTTAATATTTAATTAAGAGACACAATAGTTCAAAAGAAATTTATGTTAAACTTAAAAAAACACCTTTTAGCAACACTTTCACTATATTTATTTCCGTGACAATTTGTTTCCAAAGACCAGCAGTAATCTGCCATCATGTGACTGTCCCTGGTACCTTTCTTCCATCACTTTTAGATCCTGGTTAAAGAGCTCTGTAATTTCGAATCCTATCCAGATATGCTACAGATAATGTGATATATTTATAATTTCTAAGAAAATTTTCCACTATCTACATTTCCAAGCCTCACTTTCAAAATTAGTCATACCTTCTGTCAAGTTTCTATCTTTAATTAGGGGCCGAATTTGAGGCCATCGAATAATCCAGCTTTTTGTTATAGAATAGCGGGCAAACGAGCAGACGTATCGCCTCATGGACGTAACAAGTGCGTTGCCGGCCTTTGGGTGTTGAGGCAGGGAATGGGGGAGGGTGACAGGAGAAGGATTAGATGGATGGATCCGGTATCCTCACTCACTGGGTTAAACACAGCGCAGGCGCAGTTTCACACCGGTTTTCTGCAAGGTCGTGGTAGTATCACTTTGGTCAAGCCGGCCCATTCATGCCAAGCGTGGCTCTCCCACGGTTAACGCTTTCAAATTCTTCATTATCGGCTTAAGAGAGATTTTATAAATCTATCTAAAAATACTCCTTCCTTCCATCCAATTCGTCAAAGAA
Source organism: Hyphantria cunea (assembly GCA_003709505.1). Classification (NCBI taxonomy): domain Eukaryota; kingdom Metazoa; phylum Arthropoda; class Insecta; order Lepidoptera; family Erebidae; genus Hyphantria; species Hyphantria cunea. The sequence continues at coordinate 256,760 of PKRV01002958.1, forward strand.
TTGTTTTCTATCATATAATACATACCTCATATCATACCTAACTTGATATGAAGTTTTTATCATACCTAACATACCCGAAAGTGAATATGCGTTCTCCAAACTTGTCAATAAAATGAGTTCTTGGATAGTTACAGGGTGAGAGGGGCACGGGGTGTGGGAATGATGGGCCAAATCGTTATATAAACCTAATTTTAACATAATAATTGTGTTCTAAAAAGTCAACGAGAAGTGTAAAATTAAAAATATAAAATAAGCTAAAATTATTAAAACCAGAGCTAATTCAGTAGTTTCGTGAACGTATTCTAAAATTATAGACTTGAAAACATAGAAATCACAAAATATCCGGGGCAAAAAAAAATGTTTTTTTTGTAGAGCTGTGTAATAGAAGGATCACACCCCCTTATCTCAAAGAACGATTTCAGTTCTTAAAAAATACACACATGCAGGGACTTGAGATCATCGGAAAAGTCAATACTAAAAATGCCAACACATTCCACTCAATTTACAGACAAATCTTTCACTGTGCAAGCAATAAGGCTTTGGAACAACTTGCCTAGGGAGCATTCGACAAGCAAAAACCTTGACTGTATTTCAAAAGCTGATGAAAGAGTACTTACTTGTTATTATGAATACTTGAACGGGATATTTATAGATCTGTATACTTGTTGTATATTTATATGTATTTGTGTAAGTTTCTGTATATTTGCTTAATAATGCACGTGTATGGAGAATGAGTGTGTATTTGAGCAGTATAAACCTCTATTGATTTATTTTTATTATTATTACAATTTTTATTAATAATTTTTTCTCATTTTTTACCCTTTTATTTTTTAAATTCTTATTGTAATAATTGTGTTACTTGTGTGTACTACTAAAAATCATACACAACAATCTAATGTACATGATATGGTTGTCTGGAAGAGATCGCCGTGAGCGATAATTGTTGAAGTAATCCTTTTTGTCATTTTATTTAGTATTTTGTAATATGTACGCATCGAAAAAAAATAAAAAGAAAGAGTACGATGTTCAGATTTTTTATTACTTCATTACGAGAAACCTCTCGTATGCGGTGGCATACCATAACCTGTATAACCATACAGGTTATGGTATGCCACCGCATCGCCCGAAGTGGTACGCGAGTCGACTCAAAGGTTGGTCGAGTCGAGACCAACAAGCCCCAATGGCTCGTTGGTCGTCCCGGCTGGAGGCTAAGCCAGCACGTGGAGCCTGGTCATCCTCGAGTGTGCAGGGCAGCAGCAAGGGAGCCTTTCCTTCCGACTGACGCAGGTGCTTACCGGGCACGGTTGCTTCGGGAAGTACATGCACCCGGTCGCCAGAAGGGAATTGAGTCCTGCCTGCCACCACTGCGACTGCAGTGAAAACTCGACCCAGCACACACTGGCGGTGTGCCCCGCTTGGGCGCCGCAGCGTTGAGCCCTCACTGCAGTCATAGGAGATCTCTCGCTACCTGCCGTTGTACGCTCCATAGCCGGTAAGCAAGAGCAGTTTTACCGCGGTTGCGACCTTCTGCGAAGACGTAATCTCGCTGAAGGAGNGTACATGCACCCGGTCGCCAGAAGGGAATTGAGTCCTGCCTGCCACCACTGCGACTGCAGTGAAAACTCGACCCAGCACACACTGGCGGTGTGCCCCGCTTGGGCGCCGCAGCGTTGAGCCCTCACTGCAGTCATAGGAGATCTCTCGCTACCTGCCGTTGTACGCTCCATAGCCGGTAAGCAAGAGCAGTTTTACCGCGGTTGCGACCTTCTGCGAAGACGTAATCTCGCTGAAGGAGGCGGCGGAGACGGCCCGGGAGGACGACCTCCACTCGGACCCGATCCACCGCCGGGAAAGCGGGCTGCGGAGGCACGCCTACCAGCGCCTCATGCCGCCCTGAGTGTGGCCGCGGATGGTCGAGACGGATTTTCCCCTCCATCGCCGCGAGCGACGTTACGCGTGTGCCGTACGTCGCCTAAATTGAGAGCGTGTACCAGCAGACGGTACCTGCTTCAGTGCGGGCAGGTTCTGGAAGGGGTCCGGATGGCGTAAGAAAGCGATTCCCGGATCCCTCCTGTCTCAGGCGCAGAGTGGCACACCGTGTGGTTTCAGTCGGTTCGATTCCGACACACCACCCCGCCGCAAACCCCGGTGGCGTGAAGGCCCGAAGGGGTTCCCACACGTAAAAAAAGAAAAATGCCGCCGCATGTGTTGTAAACAAAACAAGAATTTTATTTTTCACACTTTTTACAAATACCTACGTCTAACTTAGAATAACACATAAAAATGTTTAATAATTAATTACCTTAAAGCACACTGAGCATAGTCCATCCGTTGAGGGGTTACCATAGAACCCACACCCCGACCTGCACAACGTCTCCATTGGATTCGATTCACGCTCCATTGTTCTATAATAATTTCACTTCAATATAACAACACACGTCACTCGAGTTTAAAGTACGATTGCACTAATTGTATATTGCACTTGTATTTCGTAACACACAAAGTTTTACAATAGTGACGGCAAGTTTACTGCACTTAGTAACGGTTCAATTTAGAGGTAAGTAATTATCTCTGGCTTGCTTCGTCCGTGGTTTGGGGCTACCCTTGCCAATGAGTTGTTAAGTGACTTCCTTTTATGTCAGGATCGCAGTGGGCCCTGAAACAACCATACAAAATAACAATAAAAATGTGTTTCAAACACATTAAAAGAGTCACGTTAGATTTAATCAAGTAAATCAAGATTTAATCTCTGTAATATTCAGGTAGTAGCGTATTCTCAAAAAACCAGTCGTTGTGTTGGAAAAATATAAAAAACTTGAATAAGTATTTACCGACTGAGTTTGTAAATATTTAATGTCCAAAATTAAATATTTACATATTCTAAATTTCCTATTAAAACTTATCTAATATTATTTTGAATTCATCAACTGCCTTCAAGAGTAACTGCTGAACAGAAGCCTCTATTTAAAAGAACAGTGTGGCCTACTGGTGGATCAGACATAACATATTTTCACATAGATGAAACCTTAGGTTCTCAGCAGCATCTCATGTCACGCTTCTGGAACACCCTCTAGTGACACCTGAGCAGGTAGCAGGTAAGAAAGGTAACTAAAAATGAGTTTTACTTGAATTTACATGGCTGATTTTTATACATGTTTATGTATTCTAAAATAGTATTATAAACGCAGACACTTCCCATTGACCAAAACATTTGTCAAATTGGAAATAACTCCGAAAAATACAACGATGTGGAATCATATTAATTAAAATGGTATGTCCATGCGTCAAGCAGCGACAAATAGATAGCAACGATTCATATTTGAGCCTTGTCAATTACAAAAAAAAAATCATTTGTTTAGATTTGTTCAATTTATCATCATAGAAAGAGAAATTAAACGTTATATATATATAAATGATTATATAAAATGAAAACATACATAACGACGACGGATTTGCGTAACGAGAGAGAGCTAATGCAAAACTAGAACGCGCCCGCGAAACCTATCACCCGCTGTACCTCGCGCTCCACGCCAAGGTCGCTAAACTAACACTGACATGAATAGGCGTCTCTGTTTTCACCACCTCCAAAAAATACAACTGAAGTTGCGATACCCTCTTGGATGTCTTACACCAAAAAATTCAACTGAAGTTGCGATACCTTCCTTGCATGTCTGACACAAAAAAATACAACTGAAGTTGCGATATCTTCTTGTATGTCTTACACCAAAAAATACAACTGAAGTTGCGATACCTTCTTTTCTTGCATGTCTTACACTAACTTCGACGACAGTAAACAAAGTATTTTACTTCGACGACAGTAAACAAAGTATTTTAAAGTTTAATACGTTAAAGTGCGTGAGAATAAGTTTTAAACTGGCGTATGGAACAAAAAATTTAATGTACATAATTAAATAATAATAAATGAATTAACATTGCAATAATTATATCTACTGGCTTATATAGCCTGTTTCGGTGTACTCGTATAGCATACGAAAAGAACAGCTCAATAAAACATTAAAACATGAAATGTATTCAAAATTTAAATCAACAGTTACATAGTGTGAACGCCGGGGTGTTTGTTGCCAATTGATCATATTCATTAAGTAGGTAGGTATATAACGATCTACGAGAAAGTGGTGCCATGTTTAAATTAAGCGCAATGCTCCTCAAATTTTCAAATCCAGTTATTAATATAGCCTACATGCATTTTAGGGATTTTATTAGGCACCCTTATTTTACACGTTATTAAAGGACGCCTTGATTAATATGAAAAAATGTAACAGTGATTGTCTAATAGTACTGTCAGTGAGGAGTGTGCGATGCAGGTCATTAGCACCGGTCTCGGGGACTTGGGGAGTCATCGACCGCCCATCACGCAGGGGTGTTATGTATTGCTCGACGACCGGCGCCCGAGCACTGCATTTATTTAATTCATGTGTACACTCGACTCATTAGATCGTGATCAGAGTGCTGCACGAGCCTTCGGCTAAAGTCCACTAGTGAACGTACTGAACGTGTCGGAGAAACGCTGACGAATTAGGTTGGGAAATCAGAAATCAAGCTGTTATAAGTGATAGAATTCGCTCGCTTTTAAACTAAACGTGTTTAAAAATAATCATAAACAAATGACCGTATCTTTATAATTAATTATCCTAAATGATACATTAGGATCTGGACCTGTGTCTAATCACATACTATATATATATATATNCGGGTGGGACTAATGTAATAAATAGTTCGCTAAGTGCACAAAATAAAGTTGAACCAATTGTCGCATCGTGTGGTGGTGGCCCTGTTTGTTATGTGTCTGTTAGAACACTGCGAAGCGGGTCGCGCTCGTATTGCGTAGCGAACAGTCGGCAACTGGGTCAGCGGGGCACGACTCATGCACGGCCTGCCGGACAGTCGTCGTCCGAACATATCTTACACACACTTATCTACTATATTTCTACGAAATGCCTTGCATACCAAACCAAGACTAAAGTTTAGACTCTAAAGCAAATATTTGTACTATGGGTTGTTGGTATATATATATATATATATATATATATATATATACCAACAACCCATAGTACAAATATTTGCTTTAGAGTCTAAACTTTAGTCTTGGTTTGGTATGCAAGGCATTTCGTAGAAATATAGTAGATAAGTGTGTGTAAGATATGTTCGGACGACGACTGTCCGGCAGGCCGTGCATGAGTCGTGCCCCGCTGACCCAGTTGCCGACTGTTCGCTACGCAATACGAGCGCGACCCGCTTCGCAGTGTTCTAACAGACACATAACAAACAGGGCCACCACCACACGATGCGACAATTGGTTCAACTTTATTTTGTGCACTTAGCGAACTATTTATTACATTAGTCCCACCCGTTTTGGAGTCACAGACTATGTAGATTAATTCTCAATCATACCACCGAATTGACAGCTACAAACATAGTACAACAAAAAAGGTTATACCATTGACTTGTAATCGTCTTAAAAACATATCGTATGCAGAAAGCGTAACTGCGATTTATCAATTTGTAGAAATCTTTGAACATTGAAAAAGTGATTCTTTCGTTTACACTGTGTAATATACAGATTTAAGTATTACCCGACTTGAATTACGACTGTAATACATACCTTCATTTGAAATCGAACGACCTGAAAGTTCATTCGTGTGGTGACGGATTTAGAATACGAAGAGGCGACTGATCGCGGGAGTAAGTTACGCAGGACCATATCAGTCAATCAATCAATCAACAACCCATAATGTCCCACTGCTGGACTCGGGTCTCCTCTCAGGAGAGGGTTAAGGCCATACGTCCCCACGCTGGCCAAGTGCGAGTTGAGGACCGGAGGCGCTCATAGCCCAGCTGCGCTCAGTGATTAGAAACAATCACCGAGGGTAAGACAACGACGGTGCAGTCAGTACCTAGATGGGTGACCGCTGGTGGGATGTTACCATGAGCGTCTCCGTGATTCGGAGGTCACGTTAAGCAGTCGGTCCCGGTTGTTACCTTAGGATAAAGTCGTGAAGCTTAGTTGGGAGGACTTTGGGCGGATTAAAACATCCAATGACAAGATTACGTAGCCACAACATAGTCTTGCCAGGACCATATCACTGCATATAAAGGGAAAATTTGAAACAAACCGCATATCAACCCGTTTGGTCCATATATACTATGCGGACCAAACGGTAGGCCAAAACCTTCTTTCAGGTCTTTTTCTCCAGCAGTGGATTTTTTAAAGGCCTGTTGATGTGAACGTTGAATTGAATATCTGTAACCTTGATGTTCGTAATAACATTGTTCAACCCGTTCAATCTTTATGCCTTGGTTACAACAATAAAGACATAAATACACAGACGTCTTTATCATATTAGGCATATTACATACTCACATTTGCAAACAATAATTCTAGACCCACCTACGTAATAGGAAGTAAGATTGATCTATTGATGTCAAGCGGGCAAGATTTTTTCTGAATATGCACTTATTAGAAACAAAGAAATATGAAGGGTAAAACTTATTATAAACATTCGATTTCACAATTTTAGTGTAATGTAACATCTTAACTTTAAAATAAGTTATTCTATCTTTCTTAACTTTCAACTTTAAATCAGTTGACTATCTTTATTTGCGATGGTGTAAGTCATTTTAGAAAGAAATAAAGATGATTCCGTAAATATTTGTTTCAGTAATAGTAGAAGAATTTTAGCTCTCACCAGTATTCATACAAAATTTATTGTATTTCGGTTTTGATGAGCAAATAAATCATTATTATTATTATTATTATTTTGTCTATTAGTCACCCAAAAGCAATTGCATGAAACACTGGACGTACCTAGATCAGGCAGCTCACTAAATTAAGAAATTGACCTAACTGATCAATGAGTCCAAGATTTGTAACTTTGTGGTAAGATATAACTAAAATAAAACTTGGTTCTCATTGTATAATTATTTAAGGTAGTGCAGTTTGTTATTTTATGTTAAGTCTTTTCTAAGTTACGTAACACCCAAATTTTGTACATTAAATGTTTTTTTTCATTTATCGTGATACATGTGTATGTGAATGCCCTTTACTTCGTTTTTAATGGCCAATACATAAATATTTAATATCGATACGTTATTTCTAATGCGCACTCTCTACGAGGCTACACGAGGCTATGCAAGTTTCTGGATGGAACACATAATGTTGTTTGTTAAGAACTTTAAACTAACAATTAGATCTCATAACATTATACGGTAAAAGAACTTCTCTAACCAGCAGAATATTTGTTTTTCTTGTGGTTTGGGGCCTCAAAGGTTCAAGATTTGAGGCAGATAGGAACGGAACACGCATACAACCCATCGGAAATATCTGCGCACCCGGCTAGATTGCGTTACACTTCTCGCTTCCCTACGCATCGCCCCGCCTTTGCCTATCTAGTCCCGTTGCCAACGCAAGCGCCGACACACGTGTATTATTCTTGCTTTTGTAAACTCATTCTTTTTATTGTTTCTTGGTTAAATGATTTTTTTTAAAATACATATTTAGTATTGTATTGTAACGTAGGTAAGACTAAACATAGTGCAGAGGGGAATTTAGTGCTCAAAGTAATCCAATTCTTTGAAAATGAAAAAAAACGGCTCTTTCAATATGCCGGTTGAACACGACCTTTTTGTTGCTTACAAAAAGGGCATGTACAGCAACTGGTTTATCTAAAACGACCATAAAGAAAATAAAACGTGAAGCGAAAACATTACAAACTTTGCCAAAACAAAGAAAGAGGCAAACGCTCAGGAAGGCGTTCTTCGAAGAAAATCCACAACCTACTACTTCAGCTTCAGTTGCAACGGACACTTTCAAGCTCTCGACATCAGGCAAAAAGCGTAAAACATACAAAAATAGATCTAGACAATTTTGATTAAAGCGCGACACCATTTTTAGTTAACAGTTTTTATAACACAAGAAAAGAAATACCTATTTAAAAAAGATTTTGAGAATAGACAGATAGATAGAAAACTCTTTATTTGTAAACCGTTTTTACAATATTAAGTGAATACATAAAATGATCAACATATAATATAATGTGCAAAGGGCGGCCTTATTGCCAAAAGCAATATCTTCCAGGCAACCTTAGAATGGATCAAAAAGTATCGGAGAATAGACAAACAAGAACGTAACTTTCCCGGCTACAAAGACGCCCGCCCTTTCCTCAAGGCGGTATATTTTCTCCTTTTTTGTTCGCAACAATTATTCAGGTAAGAGAAGGGAAAAGTCAAACAATTATTAAAAATAATGAATTATAAACATAAAGATGACTGAGAGGGTGGAAAAACGTTTAGAAATATCGACACAAAGAAGATACGAATATGACCTTCAGACCAAGACCTTCACGAAAATAATGTAGGTCCTACTCTTAAGGTCAAAAACACGCTTGTGACTGCCTTACTCTCGTGGACAGTGGTAGCTTCTATTTATCATCAGATGACCCGTCAACAGATTGGTCATCGAATGAACAGAAAGGTTATGCCCCATTTACTATAAAAATAATGATGACACAAAATACCTGTGCTACATTGGCATGAGTCTAATAGTTATAAATGGTATCAGTAAATTATTTATATTCAACAAAGTAACAAAGTGTGTAGATATATGCCTATGTGGAATGACACAATTTCAAGACGTTTTTAAGCCCCACTCAGTTCTATACATAGACACAGTGGTCGAATTTACGTCTGGTTGAGACAAGATACAGGTCTGACCACTCGATCAACGGTAACAATAACGGTATAAGACACAAAAATCGTGCACAGAAAAGAAAATTTTACGAAAAGTCAGCTTTGTTAGCACCTACTGAAACCTAATGGTTACTTTAGTATGAGGTTACTTCTAAATGTGATTCTGCAAGTCATCTTACGACAATAACAGTTTTCAAATCGAAAAAAGTTTTTGAAATCGAAAATTTTATTTTAAAAATTATCATCCCATTCTCACTAAGGGCAGACTAAAGTTAGGGGGAGAATACAGTGTTGTCAATGATCACAATTTATACAAAATACGGTATGCATCAACAAGTTTGCTATCGAGGTCAAGATTTTTTGTTTCAACTCTTCAGTTCTACGCAATAATTTAGAATGGCAAGAGGTATAGAAGCATCTGTCCGTGAACAAGCAAAATATGCTTATGTCTATCTTATCGGAAATGTTTCTTACCAAAAATAGACTAACCAGGGTCTCGCAATATCTTCCGTGTGATTATACAACAAACAAACGGTTTATTCATTGATGAGACACTCGTTCTACCACTAACACATGACATTGCCGAATAAAAGTCCAGGATACAAAGGACAATGACATTAGTATTTACAGGAAGAAATTTTGCGTCATCAACTGTACATGACGCGGCGCCAGTGAACACGCGCACGGCAAGATGGCCGCCGCGACGTCAGCTGATCGCGCACACGCAGCGCAGCTGTGACACTCCGCAAGCTCTCCATATCATCGTGAACATATCGCTCTCTCTTTCATCCGCGTGTATATAACACAATAGACGCGCTCAATCATTGTTGAAAACACAATGCTCACAATACACTTTGCTACTAGTAGCTTGAAAAAACTCGCACATTATTTAAATAGCTGCGTAGTCCATTGAGTTTAAAAACAGATAAAATTCCTAACTGAACAGAATTCGAGGTAAAAAAACCAACTTCAACATAAACGTAAAATATATCTGGAATATGTTTTATCGTGTCTCGGTTAATGGACTAAACTTTAAACTTCCTAATACGAAAGTAATCAGAACAACAGCTCCGTCGAATTGTTCGTTATTTTAACAACTAGCTATTTTTTGATCCTCTACACGAAACCATTACATTAAAAACTTCATGAGTGGAAATTATAAAATAAATATTTAACACTTTTGTCTCCGGAGTGAAATCGGCTATTTGGAGATATGATAAAATTGTTATCTGCCATCGCTATGTAAACAATAATATTACAATAATAAGGTCGTTTTTATTTCTGCACATTAATTATAAATTTACCTTTATACCATAATATCTAATGGTAAATACTTTAAGTGCAGAAATCTCAACCTCGAATTTGCTTACAAAGAATTTAACTGATCTGTGTAATGTCCCTAGTTTTTACGTTTACGCAGTATTAACATGTTATCATTAAATGATACGATGGTTTATTGAACTTTATTTATAAATGTCAAGAAACGTACCAGTAACTTATCAAACTTTGACCATTTGAAGTTATGAACTATTGTAAACTTACGGCAGAAGTCAATTTTAAAATTTGAGAACATTACAGTAGTAATACAGTAAAAACAAAAGATAAACAACAGTATAGCCTTATCTGATAACCCGTATTATCAACTGCAAAACTTATAGGTATATATAGGTACATAAAAAAAGTAAAACCATAGGTAGAAGTTTGTTGTTATCTCAAGTTTTTGCCTTTGTGTTGCGTAGTTTTGTAGTTAAAATATGTATTTACAATAACATATTTTAACTAAGACTTATTATGAATAAGCACAAGAACTAACTCGATATTGACAAAAGCTTATCATATTGAAATTTAATTAGTCTGTAAAATGTTTAATGTAAAAAATACACAGTCACTATTTTGTTATAGAGGATTATATAGAATAATCTAAGCCATAATTATGTCTTCAAGACAGTAAAATACTGGAGAAATTATAAACTCAAACAATTTACTGCTCCATTTTATCTTACATAGATATAAACATGGACAATGAAATGATAGAAAAAGCCAAACTACCGAGAATTATGTTCTTGCCCGATGATATACTTCAAAATTTTTGTTTTTTATTTCATTATTCTACATTTCATGTGTTGTCGTCATATATCCAGCAGTAATTCATAAGTGACAGTATCTCATATATAATATATAATTAACGCTAATATATAATATAAACATAATATAATATATAATATATATTTAACACAGCGTTTATTGCGCTATAGCGAGCGCAATGTCTAAAGAATAACAGCGTTAATAGACAATAGTTAATCTGTGTTTTTTACCTTAGAATTCATTTAAAATTACCAGTTAAAAAACAAAAGTTTTTCTTAATATTAAGTACCCTTCTTTTAAGTTTTACTTTCCTCCATGCACGTGTGGCCTTCCTACCTACTGTCTAGTTTTGTTGTATGTAACTTTTGTTTTTATGAAGAAACAAAAGTTGAAGAACAGAGACCTGACTGCGTGAAAACTGAGTTTTACATCTTACTAGCTGACCCACGCAACTACGTCTGCGTTTATCTATTGCCCGTAGCGCTATGTTATAACAATGTAAACAAACCATAAAAAAGGTTATAGTGGGCCAACATTAAGAGCTAGACAACAAGGAACGATAATTTCATACATTGTTTCCATGAAATTTTAACCATTTACGCAGTACTCGCAACGAAAGCTCTTACAGGGAATAAAATTTCCCCGATTTTGGAACATTTTTTTATTGACACTCCACTCCTTTTGGTTGTAGCGTTATGATATATATGCCTTCCTCGATAACTGGGCTATATAACACTGAAAGAATTTTCCAAATCGGACCAACACTTCCCGAGATTAGCGTGTTCAACAATAGTCATCAGCTTTATAATATGTTTAGTAGGAAGCTATACATAGATTTTAATTTTCATAATAAGAGTGTCACTCTCATAATTAACACGAATCTAACGATACCGTCTCAGCCAAAATCAATTGCCACACTCAAAATACATTACCGTCTTTCTGGTATAGTTGATAAAAATAGTTTAAAAATATAATTATCTGTTAAGCTGTTTAGTTTCGCAAGTTAACACATAATTTATATCTCTATATTAACTTTCAAAAAAGAATAAAGGTCGGCCTTGACAATAATCCAACATACGTACTTAATATAACAAGATATAAGACACATGAATGGTGCTTCAAATATTTTATGAATAATTTGTGCTTCAAATTGCATGAAAGTTTTGAACACGTGAGGACGTTAACCTTCTGACACCAAGGTCGGGGCGGCGGCCTTCAAACAGCCTCGTCTAACTAACAGGCTCCATCGGCATATCTCGAAACACAGACACATACAAACACAACGCACACTTAAATATATTACCTTCAAGTGGGAACACAAGCCCATGGCCACGTAGAAACTGCGCTCGAAAGTAATTCTTAAGCACAAAAACACTATCACTGACACATAAATTGTTAAATAAATGTGGCGCACTAATTCGCACAATTATCTTGCAAGATAAGGTGCAATAGTAACACTCAATGTTGAAAACTGTGTATGTAACATGTACTGAGAGTATCGGCCACGCGGGCACGAGCTCCGACGCGCTCGACGTGCAGGCGAGAACTAAACGAAGAGCATCAACGGTTGCGACGCCCGCCGCTTGCAACTATTCGCGTCATTCTATTCTACACGCGCACGCATTCTCTAATACAAACAAACTACTAGTCGCCCGCGGACGAAAACATGTAGGTTGTTGCGACGCGATCATCACATCACTAAACAACAGAAAGGCTATCAAAAGATGACAGTCACTCTCTCGGAAATCATATAAAGTTAAGTTTAAACGGTTCATGCGTGACTCATAAGTCGTGCTGTGAAGTTATGTGAGTGAGTCAAAATTTTATTGAAATACCTAGAAATACAATTTTAATCTTCGCGACCAAGTCAAAAATGTAATTTCCTGTTGAATAAATTATTAGTTATTTAATGTGCATAAATAAACCTATAACTTAAATAAATACTAACACATTCATGTCATATAAATAGATTGGAAACTTCAACTCTTTTATCTGTTTACTGGGGTCAAGCTGTTCGTAGCAAGATTTGCGAGACAGCTATACATATGTAAACAAGAACCAGTTCTCATCGTGAGTCTAAATGCTACCAACGCTCTGCTTTTAATGAAGGGCAAACAAAGAAAAAAGGATCTATTCATCTACCATCAGCAAAACAACCCAGAAGTGCCAAGATCTACGATCGAACGAGTCGCTACCTCTCTAATTCAACTTCTGCACGTTCCTTGTGGGACGTTGTGAAGACCTTAATATCTATGTGCCCAAGTAACTCTCCGACAGAAAATCAATTTTAAGATAATTAATTATTATAGAAATTACCTCAAGTACTAATATATTATTAGGCGTTGATTACGACACATATTTGTCCGTTTGTGCCGAACGTAACCTTTCATTACAAAGTAAAAAGTATTTAGTGTTTCGACTTCATCGTACAAATCTAAAGTACAATGCACTCTGAGATAAAAGTGAAATTACCAATGAAGATCAATATTTTAATGTCAACGGCCGTTCAACCTAGAGATGTTAAGACTTTACATAGAACTCAGGTAAGACGCGGACGTTCAAACAAGTACATAGTATAAACAATATTGTAAGTCGATTCAAATAAATTATTTGTATTAGGTACTATGTTTTACACCTTGTCGACGTCAATAACAAGTATAAACATAATGGAAAAAGGTCAAGCTAATCGCGCATTCGCAAACAAAGCCATGCGTGCATGACTGGCCAATGCAATGGCAGCAGGGCCGATGGCGACGGACTCAGACAAAGCTGCGACGAGCGAGTCGTCGATCTCCCCCAAATTAGTCCTGGGCCGGGGCGGTGACCTCCGTGAGCCACGCGCCGCCGCCACAGCGCCGACGCGCTCCACCAACTCAAATTATCACAACACGGGCGATACACAACATCGTCCACATGGGATATAATAATCATCTACGGCCACAATACCGACCAAATAATCAAGTACTTTGATCGTTAAAAACAAAGCATAAAACATTTATAAGGTTCAGTATTTATCGTAATGATTTCCCCATTTACAACAAAGAGACAAAGACTGCGAAATAAATTTCGATTAAGGTCAATGAAATAAGAACACGTGGTGTTTAAAACGATTTCTTATTGCGACGACGCAAAACGCATCTCGAGTTTTGTGAAACGTTTCAGCGTTGGATTATTTGGCACTCACAAAGTGCGTTTACAAATATAACCTATGGTACATTTATACAAGGTTACAAGCCAAATTTAATACACTCGTTTTAGATGCCGATATTTCTTAAAGTTGTTTTTATTCCCCTTAGGATGTGTATTCATCTCAGGGACAAGCATAGATAAGTTAATTTATTTATTTATACAGCTTTATTGAACACCAGTAAGTACAGAAAATAAATACTGAAATAACTAGATCAAAAACTACATTTGGTATAACAATAGGCGGCCTTATCGCTCTCGGCGATCTCTTTCAGACAACCTTTGTACGGATATTGAGTAATTTGATTTTGGATAGTCTAAGACAAAGTTATTAATGTTATTATTTTTTTTTTCCTTTATAATCTGTGATCAGTCTTTACAACTGTAAGCAGATGTGCAGCGGAGAGAGAGCGTTTTGGGTAGTTTGGGCCAATGCCCCAACACCCGTTATTAGGATAGCACATTGGCTCTTTTCAGGCGATTTATTTGATTTGGAATCAAAAAGGGATTTGTAAGGGGATTGGGATGCCCTCCTAGGCTCTGTGAATAATTTCCAGAAAGTGTTTTAGCCTTTTGGGCAACAGTTCTCATGTCAAGGAACTCATGAATCTCAGAGTCGCGAGTAAACCAAGGTGCATCACGTATGGTTCTTAGGGTGTTGTTTTGCGTTCTTTGTAGGCAGAGAATACTCGATTTGCTAGCTGACGATCAGAGCTGGATACCATAGGTCCATATTGGTTATATGACTGAGCAGTAGACTCAGAGTTTGTTGCTTAGAGGGAGAGGTTGGATTGTCTTCCAAGTAACAACAGGAGGTTCCGAAACCGGTTGTTAATTTCGTCCCGTTTGCGCTTAATGTGTTCTTTCCATGTCATACGTTGATCCAGATGGAATCCTAGGTATTCAGCACATGTAGATTATCCATCATTCATTCGTCCATTACCTCATAATGGATCCAGGCCTAGGTTTACAGTAGGACACCGTTTCTGTCTAAGTGTGGTAGTTATATGGTGTGATTTATTGGCACTTGCTCTAACGTGCCATTTGTTTAACCAGGCTAGGGTCATGT
Organism: Hyphantria cunea; assembly: GCA_003709505.1. Taxonomy (NCBI): domain Eukaryota; kingdom Metazoa; phylum Arthropoda; class Insecta; order Lepidoptera; family Erebidae; genus Hyphantria; species Hyphantria cunea. Next base: position 271,806 of record PKRV01002958.1, read on the forward strand.
AAAGTTGTTTTTATAATATTCTACTAGCCTAATCGTGGTCGCAGCTAGACGCTAGGAACGCAGTATCATCGGCAAAGGTTGCAACAGTTACATTTGGAGCTTGAGGGAGGTCACAGGTAAATATATTATACAAAACTGGACTGAGGACTGATCCCTGAGGCACTCCAGCATCGCGTAAAGAGAGGATCTGGCGTTAACCAACTTAACTTGGAATAATCTACTATCAAGATACAAGGCCATCAAGAGATAGTATGCGTGTGGGAGTGTCTGTTTGATTTTACACAGTGAACAACATCCAGAAAGGCTGCAGTATTCCTTCTTTCCCAAGCAGTTTCGTATTGTACTATAAACCCTATGAACTTGTTCCAGAATAGAATGACTCCTGCAAAATCCAAATTGATGATCAGGAATGATATGATCCTCATCCAGATTCCTATTAAGTCTTGTTAAAAAGACTCTCTCCCAGAGCTTCGACAGTTTTGGGATAACATTAATTGGTCGATACGACGTCACTTCGTTAATTGGTTTACCAAGCTTGTGAATCTTTACTATCTGTGACACTTTCTACAGCGTAGGAAAGTATGAGGTTTGCAGGATGGAATTAAAAAGAATTGTAAGAAAAACAAGACACCTCCACCCACCACCGAATCCTGGGCTTTATTTAATGCTTATTTTGCAATCTATCTACCTAGCTCTCGTGTAGACGTTGGCTCGTGTAGAATTTTATTCATGACAATGTTTTCCTTTGCTATATGCATTTTTAACTAGGTCATTTCTTTTAGAGAATGTGCTAAGATGAGTCAGTCATACAAAAATACCATAATATTATCACTCAGTTTACATTATAAATACTAGTGCTGTCCCCATGCTTTTAAACAATATCAAGTCATAGGGGAGATCGTACCTGATATTGGAAGAGTGAGTTTCGTACCAAACAAATGTCTTTCCAAGTGCGTAGGCCCTTCAGCTCACAACCAGGCGACTCCACGTCTGTGCGGTTGAGGTCAGCATCCACCGGCATCACAATGAATGGTTACACCACCTGCACAAGTAGCATACTCTATCTATTGACCTTTGATTATTCCATAATAACAATTAATTCATCTGTGAGATACACTACACTGAAGCATGTCAGAAGAAGCACAGAAAAATAGAAGCCAACACTAGAATTTCTACAACTTTATCAGAAATGCACTACCAACTCATAAAATTCAAGTATAATTGACACAATAAAGGTTTTCAGTATGTCAAAAGAAGAAATCTGTAGTGATAGGTAAGCAGTAATATCAGCACTACTACTTGATACCATTCTCCTATGAGCCAAGACTACATTTATTGTACCTTTCTCACATATTTATATGACTATGAATAACCAAATTCAAACTTCATAACTTGTGTGTTCCTTAAACTACTGATGGCACTTTTTCAAATGTGTATGTGAATGTATAATAAACAAAGAATATGATAGGACACTGTTACCTGGTACTATTTACTGAATTAAAAGTTTTCATTTCTGATGTTAAATTAAGTGACATCATCAAAATTGAATAAGCAAATTATTTTTTAACTGTTTTACCAATTATAAAAGTATTAATAGTCACTACAAATTCAGTATTTAGTTCCTGTTCTAGGGCAGAGGTGCTAGATGAGTAGATAGACACCATCTTGAATATCATTTTGAACATATGAGTGCTTACTGTCTGAAATTCAGAAATGTTTATATAATTACTTATTTCATAAATTTAATTCAGCAAACTAGTGCTGTTCATTGCAAAAGTTAACAATACAACATTAGAAGTTTAAAATATGAAGGTTTAAGTAAATGTTTGATGTCTCTTTCCCACTTGTTATAACATTCATTTGACAGAAAGAAACAGAGCATAGAAAAGAGCTTTAGTACTCCAATCTCTAATATTAAGGTTTTCTAATAATACAGTATTTATTATACAGGTCTTGATCAAGTTTTAAATGTAAATTCTAACTTATAATAAAATAGTCTATTCCATTATAAAATGTGAACATAATTACTTCATAGTTAGTAATATTTAAATATTATTTTTAACATTTTAAGCAATCAATGTGCATTTTTTTAAATTCACATTTATTGCTCTCTAATATATGAAATATCTATGAATCAGATATTACAGAATGTTCAGTCCAGTAATTAATATTAACATTAGGTATTCATTTCAAAGAACTGAAGTTGTTTAGTAAAACAATTCCTATCTAAATATGCTGTGTGTTAAACTAAGGCAGTATCATAGTAATTCATTAATGTTACGATATTGAAAACTGTTATAAATGTAAAAGAAAAAAACTATAGTTACTTTTGATTAATTCTTTTTTCTCATAATTTACTTGGTAAAAATGACTGTTTTGCAAAAAACTTGCTCAAGAATAAAAATACCAAACATATCATGGCAATTTAATACACTGATAACATAACTTATCTTGCATGATTGTTATAGGTACTTATGTGGAATTCTAGTTTGTTGAGTGTACAGCATTCTGTCATTCTGACATAGTTCCACCTTTATCTTTTGATAAATGAACTAGTCCAATTAGCCATAAAATTTAAAGTGAACCAATAATATTAATTACAAGACATTTAGTTCTATTATCATAATTACAAAGCAAGTATTTAATGATAATCATATGTACCAATCACTATAACCACACAAAATTAATATTTAATTGAAAACTGATATGATACTGAGTTAATATTTGATGATGATGAAGACTTGTAAAGATTGATAAACCTATCACAAACTGTTATTTTTTCCTCTGATATGTTTATTGTTCTTAAGTACAGTTTAGTTTTAAACATAAAGCCATTTATTGTACAACTCAAATCACAAATAGATTAATAAAATATATAAAGTTATTTTTCAATTTGTATGAGTATAATGAATCCATACAATTTCTAGAAAACCCTAAATTAGCTTTAAATCCCTATTTCAAATCAGATTTATTGATTTGTATGATATTTCTTATAAAAACATAAGCTTATAGAAAATAAAGAAAAAGGAGTAGGTATTTAAAAACAAACCACTATAAAATTGAAAATACAACATGACTTAGCAGTATAGAGCACAATAACAGCTTGTACTTAAATGCACCATACATAACATTAAAATTAACAAATTATATTATAAGCACCTTCAGAGAGATAACAAATAACTGAAAATTGAATGTGAAATAGACTATGAAAGCATGACCAATTAATGTTAGCACTGATTAAAAATAAATCAAGTACCAGGTAAAGTATTATCATTGCAGGCTGAAGACATGGTGTCTTATCACTATCACAATCTAATAAGCAAGTTTCATCAGACAGGCTCAAGAGCAGAGATATAAGTATAAATTATAATTTAAGAATTTGGAGATAAACATAAATGATGGCAGACAACAACTCACCACATTGTGTTCCGACAAAAAGTACCAACATTTTCCTTTTGTCTAACAGTTTTCACTGTTTAAATCTAAACAATTAAGTTGGGTGAAACAAAAGAGTCAGGGAAAGGAAGGTCTGGGCTACCCAGTTACAGGAAGTAACTTGTGCGCCACATCTTTAAAAAGTAGGTGGGTTTAAAAAACAAATTCATTAATAATATTAATCGAATGTTCTAAGCACAAATAAGTATATACTAAACCATAGTGAATAAACACGAACAAAACTAAAATGCCTCCCAAGGTGGTGTCATGCAAAAAATGCGTACCTATGTGAACAAGTCCATTCTTGGTTTCAGAACATTCCAAGTACTTCAAGGATGTGTAAATCATGGACCTAAGGTTCGTAGTCATTAATGTTACTGATTATTGTCTTGTAACGGAGCAGAAACAAAGAAAATATTGAAGAATTTAGTAATTGGCATTCACGAAGAAAATGGCGTCATATCACTAGTCACGGAACAAGGTACAATTTCGTCATCAATATACACAGATCACAATCACAAATAAACACCACAATATAACAAATACATGCTGTACAAATGATTTTGTTCATGAAATTACTCACTTTGCATAAAAATTCCAAAGAAAATCATCCAAAAACTCAAAGGACTGATGACAAGGCACTCCACTCACCGTTTGCAAAACCAGACTGGTATCACGTGACCGCCCGTGTTACCAATTTAAAGCACTAACTTGAGCTAGTAGGTAATTGACTTAGGTGGAACAAAAACTAATAATCGTATTGTGTAAATTGAAATATTATATAAAAACATAATTATTTAGAAGTAAAAGTGAAATGTGATGCTTCTGATAAAATCTTCCATTGCACGCCACTCTGATCAATTATGGGCTTCTCACGTCCAGTTCCTTTCCCATCACTTCTATGACACTCTCCTCGTGGCCTTTTGGGGATGGGCGGTCATTTACTACATTTGCCTAGACGTGGTCTCTACTCCAGAACTCTTCTATCTAAACAGGTACTTCTTCTACTTCGCTTTTCTTCTACTTATCTTTTGTTGTCTTCTGCTGTACTGGTTTTATTCGTTTCTCGTCTGTAAAGAATGGGAGAAGCTCATATCCAGTAAAGGACTGCAAGCAGCTGATGAGAACGATAAAATCGTGGATTATCATTGGAAGCATTTAAAGCATATAACCTTTATACATCAATTTCGATCACCTTGCAAACATGACGTGACGAAGTAATTTTACGCCGCAGTGGTGTACCGCCGCCCGTGGATACCCGCAACACCAGAGGCGTCACTAATGCGTTGCCAGCCTTTTAAAAAGGAGTACGCTCTTTGCCTATGAGATTGGTGGTCGTATTGGTCCGGGGATATCTCAGACAACAGTTCATTCACGTGGGGTACGACTGGGTCCTTCGAGAACGTCTCCCCTCCGGACTGGGCGTAATTTGTTACGCCGATGACACATTGGTCACAGCCCGGGGGGCGAACTTCCAGGAGGCGGCGTGCCTGGCCACCACGGGTGTCTCTCTGGTGGTCGGGCGCATCGAGGCGCTGGGCTTGCGGGTGGCCATGGGCAAGACGGAGGCCCTACTCTTCCATAGGCCCCGTTGCGGGCCGCCACCCGGCGCCTCCATAGTGGTCAACTCGGTCCTCGTAACGGTTCGGGCCCAGATGGAATACCTGGGCCTGATCCTCGACGGTAGGTGGCTCTTCGACGAGCACTTCCGACAGCTTGCTCCGAAGCTGGTCGACGCTGCCTCTGCCCTTGGGCCACTTTTGCCCAATCTGGGTGGAGCCAGCGTCGCAACGAGAAACCTCTACACGGGGGTTGTCCGATCGATGTACGGCGCACCGGTGTGGGTGTCGGCTCTGACCGCCCAAAACAAGGCGCGCCTCTGGCGGCCTCAGAGGGTATTGGCGGTCAGAGCCATACGCGGATACCGTACGGTGTCGACCGAGAGGGCGTGCGCCTTGGCCGGAACACCCCCGTGGGATTTGGAGGCGGAAGTGCTCGCCGAAGTTTATCGACGGATGCCTGAATTCCGGGCGGAGAGTGGCAAGCGCCCTCCGTCCGAAGAGGTACGCGAGTGGCGTGAAGCCGCCCGTCGAGCCACTATGGTTCGGTGGTCGTCGCGCCTGGAGGCTCTACGTGCTGGCTTCGCCACCGTGGAGGCGCTCCAGCCCGTCATCCTCGAGTGGGCAGGGCGGCAGCACGAGACCCTTTCCTTCCGACTGACGCAGGTGCTTTCCGGGCACGGTTGCTTCGGGAAGTACCTGCACTCGGTCGCGCGGAGGGAATTGAGTCCCACCTGCCACCAGTGCGATTGCAGTGAGGTCTCGGCCCAGCACACGCTGGCGGTGTGCTCCGCTTGGGCGCCGCAGCGTCGGGCCCTCACTGCAGTCATCGGAGGAGACCTCTCGCTGCCGGCCGTCGTCCGCGCCATGGCTGGCGGCGAGAGCAGTTTTACCGCGGTCGCCACCTTCTGCGAGGAAGTCATCTCGCAGAAGGAGGTGGCGGAGAAGGCCCGAGAGGACGATCTCCACTCGGACCTGATCCACCGCCGGCGAACTGGGCGGCGGAGGTGCGCCTACCAGCGCCTCAAGCTGCCCTGAGTGTGGCCGCAGATGGGCGGGACGGGTTTTCCCCCCCATCCGCTTCATAGGTCACCCGCGAGGAGGCGACGTTACGCGTGTGCCGTACGTCGCCTTAATTGAGAGTTAACCATCAGACGAAGGAGCCCGCTTCAGTGCGGGCAGGTGCTGGGAGGGGTCCGGATGGCGTAAGAAAGCGGTTCCCGTCTCAGGCGCAGAGTGGCACACCGTGGTGTTTTAGTGGGTAGTCTGGCTGGAGTCAGTCAGGAGTCCCACACAAAGCGAACCCCCTGTCCCTGCAGGAGGAGGAGCGAAGTGCGTAAAGGCATTCCACAACGTAAAAGAAAAAAAAAGAAAAAAAAAGAGCAAAAACCCGTATGGACACTCCAAGTGTATTCTTGCCGGATTTAGTAATGCCAATGCTCTGCTAGAGGTCTCGGGTTCGATTCCTGAGTCGGATCAAATGTTTGTATGATCTGCAAATATTTGTTTCGGAGTTTGGGTGCTTTCTATGAATAATATGTATGTATTTACAAAAAAAGTATATAAGTATTTTTATCAGTTATCTAGTACCCATAGTACAGGCTTTGCTTAGTTTGGGACTAGATGGCATTGTGTGTTAAAATATACAACATGAACATCTTCAATCCTCCTTTAGCTTTGCCATCGTTGAGTAAAAATTTTTAAATATCTGTATTTTTTTAAATTCAATAAGCTTTAAATAAGCTAACATTTATTATTTACAATTCACATCTTAATAACCTAAAACAAATATTTAAAACAAACAATTCATGGCATCATAATAATCCAGCCTGGATCGCTCCCGGTGAAAACGTGCCCATGACACTAGCAACGTTGCCCCGCTGGATAGCGACGGCCATCCTCTGCATCAGAAACGAACCGGAGCGGGAGTCACCACATTTAAGAGTAATGCGGTGACCAATATCCTAAATCAAACTTTTGACTTCCGATCCCCAACTGCCCAGAATCTCAACGGCAAAAGGCGCAAAGCAATAATGCATCACCATGCGGCGTGCTTTAACCTCTTCCTATCAGCAGCATCCTCCACTGCCTCCCCCGGAGCGTTGACTGTGCGACTCAGATGCGAGATCGCGACTATGCTGACGCACGTAGCGTCCCACACCAAGCACTTGCCGTTCTTCCACGGCACCAAAGTCAAGCCATCAGGTTGCTTCCCATCAAAGCTGCTGAGGCCCGGTGGTTCCAGCATTCAGGGTATATTGGCTGATATCAGAGCCCTTCGTACAATATCGTCGAGGACATGGTGTCGCGAAAATCTACCTAAGCAACGCCGACAACTCATCGCCTGATGGCCGTCAGCCTCTACCATGGCGCCGCATGTGCATCGATGCGGTTCACACACCCCGCAACCCAGGCAAAGAGTCAATGCCACACGCAAAGAGTCATCTTCCAGCAAGGTACCCAAGTGAGGTGAAGGGAGGCCTGTAGCCATGCCCCCGATTCCGACTATGACACAGCTCTCAGTTTAGCCAGATTGGCACCCACAGCATCCTCGAACATGGGGAATGTTCAGCAACCTTTTGGCAGCAACATCGTCCCAAGCTCGCTGGACATGCGGAGTCACCGGACACGGCTCCCCTGCGCTGATTGCAGTCCATGCCGATATCGCCTCGGACACATCAGGTATTTTCACCCCGTCACCATTAGTAGGGAGTGGTAGCATGGCAGAGTGGTAGCACCGACGCTAGGAAGGCCGGCAAACCAAGGTCCAACATACGTCTCAGTCTGAGACCCCCATACATTATTGGCAGAGCCGCCTGGATCCACTGATGTTCATTGTTCTGAGACTAGAAGTTAAAAATGTTAGATGTGAGCTCGCTGAGGCCAGGAAGATGAGTATAGAAGTGGGCAAAGTGCATGCAAGCCTCACTACCACAGGGAAAAACTTGCACTTCGTTGGATTCACCTCCAAACCCAACGTCTTGAGGTATGGGATCAAAACCTGAAGGTCCCATGCCACCGCCTCAGGCGTTCCGCCAATGGTACCGTCATCCAGGTACCACAAAGACAACGGTGAATCCAGCTCGGAAATGGTCTCATGGATGGCAAGGCTAAAGACGAGAGGCCCCAGTGGATCCACCTGCTAGGTTCCCACTTATGAAAGTACGAGATCTTTATTGAAAATGAGATTTGATGGAGATACATAGACTTGGTGAAGAAAAGGATAGATGGACGGAATCTTCTCTCTAACTGTACTCAACAGAACGTCTCTTCCCTTAGGACGATGTCCGTATCGCTTTTAATACCTTAGTATTAAAAGCGATACGAGTTTCAAGACGACGCACTGAGAGTTTACTGGGTCCATTACAAATGTCCCCGTGGCATGAATAGCCACTTCGCAACTACGACGCGTGCCAAAACCCAACTGCTGCGGTTGTAGGTACTCGGCCGTCCCCTCGCTCACTGAGCAACAAGCCAGCTTACTTTTGTATTACTATTAATTATTATTCAAAAATTTTAATTATAAGTAATACTAAAACTAATAAAAAATAGATCGTAAAGTATAGCTTTATCAATGAAATGGCTAAGTCATTTTACAGTTTATCAAAAACACAGTATTGCTACAATTTTGCAAAAAATCTTACTACACCCCTGCTGTTTGTGATTTAGTGACTGTCAAGCCTGTCAAAGACTAGAAACTTCAGAATTGCAACATTAGACACTTTTAGCATTTAGAGCATTTCTATTCCTCAATGACTTGCACTCTTCTTGTCCTTCTAACTGTCAATTAAAGATGTTTGAGTAGGACAAAACTTTCTGTGAAGTGTGAACGTTCCAAGTAATTTTCTTTGAGACTGGAACAGACGTGCACTTCTAAATTTTCAATTTCGGGCTTAAAACGTGTACGTGAATTAAAAAAAAAATATATATCTCAGAAAATGCCGACAATATCGGTAAAACGTGATGCTCTTTTTACAGCACTTGGCAAAAGTTACAGTAAGTTTTCCTAATAAAATGTATCAAAAATTGAATTAGTACAAACCAATAAAAATATTTTTCTGTGTTTCAGCTGACGATGAATTTCAGGATTTATGTTTTGCATTTGGGCTGGAGCTAGATGAAGTGGCAAGTATTTTATTAAATATTTATTATTACCAACAGCTTGTTGACCACTGCTGGACATAACTTCTTAGCTAACAAGAGCTGGCTGACACAAACTCTGTATCGACCAGACTCTGTATTGACCTGTCTGGTTGATACAGAGTTTGTGTATCTAGCTTTTCTTTTTTTTTGTAGTGGTGAATTCCTTTGTGTAATACATTTAATCGACTCTTACAACAGCTATAGGATAAATGGGGATAAAGACACACCTTCCTCTAAATCCAATACCACACTAACCATTATTAAATATTAAATTTAATAGAATATATCACATTCAAATTTATTTTGACCAGTTGTCTCTTCAAATTTAACTCGTAAACTGTAGCCAATTTATTCCTCTTTATAATAATATTGTAGACCCTTAGCATTTATGTTACTATGCTATGCTTCAGCTTGAAAGGCTTGAAGACAGCTGTAACTAAAACTAGTGTTATCTTTTTTATACTATTCAACAAGTGAGAAAGAGAGAAAAAAGGAGGGATTTGAATTTGGATAGCAAGACACCGGCAGTTATAATTGCAATCTAGATATTCACTTTTATTAATTGGTGATGACTATCCTTTTAGTACTTTTGGAACTTATTCACTCAGATTATTAAAGAAACAGACTTTTGTACAATTATAATTTACCAAAAAAAATGACTTCAAGAACTGAACCCAATTGAGATGGGACCACAAGGAAAGCACCAGCTTTCAAATAAAAAAAGAATAATTAAAATCGGTTGCAGACAAAGTAAGAACCTCCTTTTTTTAAATCTGTTAAAAATTATTTTTAGAGGCAAATGGCCCATGGACACCCGTAACACCAGCGGTGTAACAAGTGCGTTGTCAGCCTTTGGGGGATAGGGTGAGGGACTGGGGTGTGGGCCTCCGGTACCCTCATTCATTTGATGAAACATAGCAGAAGCGCTATTTTACACCGGTTTTCTATGAGGCCGTGCCTATTCATGCCGAAGTGTGACTCTCCCATGGAAATATGTATTATTAAGTAAAATTGGCCTTGGGAACAATATTGCTGTATGAAAGTATTTTTAGTAAGGTAGTAATTGTCAATTATAGCTTACTCTATTTTATTGACTATAGTTTTGGACATGAAATAGTGAGACACTTTTTTTAGGGCTGCAAGGAAATAAAATTTCATGAAAGCAAAACAGCACATTACCATCTCACCAGGTCAGAATAGATCTGCATCTTTGTATCTGCAAAAGTGATGAAAAAGAAGCAGGATGTGCTCACTAGCTTATTGTTCTGACTTAAGCAATACAATGTCTCTGACATAACATCAATCAACAACCCATAATGTCCCACTGCTGGGCTCGGGTCTCCTCTCAGGAGAGGGTTAAGGCCATACGTCCCCACGCTGGCCAAGTGCGGATTGGGGACTGGCAAGACAACGTTGTGGCTACGTAAATCTTACCGTTGGATGTTTTTAAGCCGCCCGAAGGCCTCCAACTAAGCTTCACGACTGTTATCCTATGATAACAACCGGGACCGACTGCTTAACGTGACCTCCGAATCACGGAGACGCTCATGGTAACATGCCACCAGCGGTCACACATCCAGGTACTGACCGCGCCGTCGTTGCTTGCCCTCGCTGATTGTTTCTAATCACCGAGTGCAACTGGGCTATGAGCGCCTCTGACATAACATAACTTACAATAATTCCACTATTTAATTAAATTGTGCTGGCCGGTTTATCAGACTTTTTAAATAGTGGAAATATAAGTTCAAGTGAGTTTTGTTTTATATGCAATGCATTTCTACTAGTGGCAACAATCTATTATTTAACTTAATCATAACAATATATTAATAGGATGTTACAGACAGTCAACCTTACTATTAAGTACATTTTCGCAATTCTTTATATCATCATCATTAGCCTGCTACAGTCCACTGCTGGGTAAAGACTTCTCCCAAGGCACACCACAGAACCGCCGATGATCCTAACAAGAAGAAGAACCCCTCAAGACTTTTAACAAGTTGTTCCACCATCTGGCCAGCAGGCCACACTTTGTTACCAAGACTCGATCTCCACTCAAAAACACGCAAATCCAGCGGTGGTTGGTTTTGCGACATATGTGACCAGCACATTGCCACTTTAACCTACTAATTTTCAGAACTATGTCATATGCTAACCATTTTTTAATTTTATTTCCATAAATATGATTGGATTGGTAGGCGCTCATAGCCCAGTTGCACTCGGTGATTAGAAACAATCATCGAGGGTAAGCAACGATGGCGCGGTCAGTACCTGGATGGGTGACCGCTGGTGGCATGTTACCATGAGCGTCTCCGTGATTCGGAGGTCACGTTAAGCAGTCGGTCCCGGTTGTTATCATACGATAACAGTCGTGAAGCTTAGTTGGGGGCCTTCGGGCGGCTTAAAAACATCCAACGGCAAGATTTACGTAGCCACAACGTATTCTTGCCAGTCCCCAACCCGCACTTGGCCAGCGTGGGGACGTATGGCCTTAACCCTCTCCTGAGAGGAGACCCGAGCCCAGCAGTGGGACATTGTGGGTTGTTGTTTGTTTTGTTTTTTGTTTTAAATATGATTGATGATATTATACACAGATTAGACATAATTTACTCTGTAATGTTTCAGACTACTGAGAAGCAGATGTTGATGAAGGAGCAGGGAGACCAGGCAGGGGCTGGAGTGTCAGAAGAAATCTTGTATAGAATAGACATTCCTGCCAACAGATATGATTTGCTATGTCTAGAGGGACTGGTAGATGGTCTCTTAGTATTCCAGGGGAAGTAAGTTGACCTAAGAAATCATCAAAATAAATACCCATATTTTAGGTGCTTATATATGAAATTGGCGTTTTGTTTGGCAGGTATATTAAGCCGTTTTTTATATTGTAAAGTTTATTATTAATCAAAGTATGTACCATCGTTATCTATGCACTTTTGCCATCTCATAGGTAGTCTTTAATCACTTTACTAAAAAACCATGGGGGCGAGAATCAATAAACTCTCTGAAGGTGGTTTGGACTGCCACATCGGATATTTTTTTTTCCTTCTAAGAAGTTATACAAATTTCGGAAAAAAGTGGTAATCTGTTGGAGCAAAGTCCGGGGAGAACGGTGGATGTCGCAGATATTCCAATTGCAGCTCCTCTAATTTAGCGGCCGTCTGTTGTCGAGTTGTCCTGAAGCAGGCTCGGTTGTTTAGCAGCTAGTTTTTCCGTCATAGTTTGCAGTTGCTTAAAAAAAATATCTGTCGTAATCGTTTGACCACATTTTATGAGTTCATTTTCACATGAGGTAGGATTTGGCTGTTTTCCCAGGGTTCAGCCATTGCGACGAGCTCTTCCGATTATCGTAAAGGATCTACTTTTCATCACAGCTAATGCCCGATTAAAAATAGAAATAGAATTAAAATCCTTTCCTTATTGTCCGCAGCATTGAGCAATGTAACGCAGCAGTCGACACTTATTTGCTGGTTCTCTTCATTCTATTAATGAGGCACCCACCGTTGAAGCTTTTTTATTTTCCCTATATGCTTCAAGTGGATTAAAACAGTTTTATCACTCACCGCGAAGCCTGAAGCCGACTGTGAAGTGGCTTGCGATGAATCCGCTTCCATCAAATCAAATCAAATCAACAACCCATAATGTCCCACTGCTGGGCTCGGGTCTCCTCTCAGGAGAGGGTTAAGGCCATACGTCCCCACGCTGGCCAAGTGCTGATTGGGGACTGGCAAGACAACGTTGTGGCTACGTAAATCTTACCGTTGGATGTTTTTAAGCCGCCCGAAGGCCTCCAACTAAGCTTCACGACTGTTATCCTATGATAACAACCGGGACCGACTGCTTAACGTGACCTCCGAATCACGGAAACGCTCATGGTAACATGCCACCAGCGGTCACCCATCCAGGTACTGACCGCGCCGTCGTTGCTTGCCCTCGCTGATTGTTTCTAATCACCAAGTGCAACTGGGCTATGAGCGCCTCATATCCGCTTCCATAATAGCCTTTAATTCTTCATTATCCACTTTGGCCTCCGGCTATCCACGAGCCTCGTTATGAAGGTCGAAATTTCTAGAACGAAACGTTGGAACCAATAGCGTAGCGTGTGCTTTTGTGATATCAGCGCCATACACATCGTTAATCCTTTTAGCTGTTTCTGCAGCACTGGTGCAACGGTAGAAGTCGTACTCGCAAAAAAAAGTAATATTTCAAGTTTTCCGTTGTGCGTGATGAGCGACTCCCAAAGAAAAAAGTAATGAGGAAAAACCAAATGAATGACTGTTTTCGAATCTCAAATATACTTTTGAATATATTTGGAATTCTTAACCAAAGAAGATATATTTCAGGTCAAAGTGGCCAGTGCGACAAAACGCCAATTTGTTATATCTCTTAATGTTCTCTTATCCCTTATCAGGGACATAAGGGAATATAAAATTAATTAATTTGATACATAAGGGCTGGTATGCTGTGTTTACTGTTAGGCTGGAGGTCGTGGGTTCGATTCTCACCCAAAACAAATAATTATATAAGGAACACAATATCTTTTAAGTAAGTATTAGGAAGTATTTATTTTAATTCAACCTTGGGGCTTACTTATTTACTTATTACTTACTTATTTCACCCTTGGGGCTTAGTGTTGCTTCGGCATAAAAGGTTCCCTAGTCTCGATGACGACACAAAACGCGACAGTACGATTGCTGTCATTTCAGGTTGATTTCTGTGCGGAATAGTACAAGTGTCGTCGGCCCGTTCTTGCTGAAATCAACTTGTCCCCACACCTTTGCCCACACGGGGTCCCAGATTAGATTTGAACACACAATAACTGTTTCCATTCCAGGAAAGAACCTCCTCAATATACACTGAAGAAATACGAAGACTGCCACTCGTTGCATTTAACTCCTGCCACAGCATTGATCCGACCCTATGCTGTAGCGGCAGTACTCAGAGGTGTAACGTTTACCAAAGAGTCATATGATAGCTTCATTGACTTACAGGTATGTCCACTTTTTTTCTTTTAATTTAAAAGATGATCATTCTTGTAGGTGAGGTAGGTCATTTAAATTAAGATGATTTCTATTCAGTTGATGTGATAGTCTTCTTCATTCAATATTAAGATTTACCCTTTTACATCGAGGTAGTATGCGATCTTTATGTTTAGATAGATAGATAGATAGAAAACTCTTTATTTGAACACTCTAATATTACAGTTAGAAGAGGGTACATAAAATGTGAGACGTAGTGTACAAAGAGCGGCCTTATTGCCAAAAGTAATCTCTTCCAGGCAACCTTTGCATATTGAGAAGATAGACATTTCTATGAAGTGAGTTGTGATCATAACACACCTTAATATGCGATGTCTCAGTCAGTGTCAATCATCGACATTTAAACTGAATAGATGGCTTATATATTGCTTGTAATAGTTATATTGATTATCATCATCATCGATGATAAAATGAAGTTCGATCTCACTGCTCAAAGTATTGGTATAATTGAAACAGTGGCTTTATATAAGTTAGGTAGGTACTTCCCTATACTCTGTAAAGTAAGGTGTCAGTAAGCGACGAATCGGTGTAACTATCAAATAGTAACCTCACATGGCGTGACCCATAAAGTTTTTCGTTCAGTTTGTATGTATTGTTTCGAGCCGGGTATTAATTAAATAAAAGTAGTCCGTTGATTACCAAAATAACACAATATTTCTAAATGACAACACTTTTAGAACAATAACACACTAAATCACTCGCTCGTTAGCCGCAATAGAACATCGCTTCGATGGTATTCCGCTGTAACGTGTCAATACTTGCCCGTACGGCTAACACGCTCCGCATTTTTTTTATTTTTTTTTTGTATGTCTGAGCTGAGCAGAAAAAATATGAGAAGGATATTCAAAATTTCTTTTGTTGTGATGTATGACATATATGTATTTTTGTCTGTTCGTTCATAACTTCTAAAAAAGTTAATATAACTTAACAAATAGAGTTCCGTGAATCCAACACGGCGCTAAATCTTTGTTTTTTAAAATGCGTAATTTTATTTTACCTAACCTTTTTTTTATTGCGTGGTTTAAAAAATAAAGTAATACTAATATTCCCATACATCAGTAATACTAATCATCTCACTCTTTACTTCATTCTATGATTATGAATTTACCTACACTACAGAAATACTCCTGGCAACATTCTTCCCGAACGTCTTTTGTGATATTGGCATTATTATTAGTAAAATAACATTAAAAAGTATAGTACTCACAAAACTATATTTTTTGTGTGACTTAACTTGACTTACAACCATTTAATTGCACAAGACGGGAGTTTGTTAATAAACTTACAGCATGACATCTTGTTCGATACTGACCTAAAGTAGCGTAGTTTTTGAAAGAGTTTGTGCGTTAACGCGTGTATTTATTTGAAAGTTGCTGAGTTTTTGCTTCAACGAGAACAAGGCCGTGCGTTATCTACCTTTTTTAATTTGATCTGAGGGGCTATCGAAAGAATTGGAATGATCTCTAGTATACTATAAACCATTCTGAAACAAATAGAATCTCCTAGAATCAGTTATTTTGTGTGTTAGTCAGTGCTATAAAAAATATCGGAATTACTAATCATAATCTCAACAGTCGTGCGCTACTAGATACTAGATGGCGCTGTCCTCCGAATCTCGAATCATGTAGATTATACGAGACCTATTATTCTATGGTGCAACAGTATTGTGTAAATAAAATTGATTACAGGATAAATTGCACCAGAACATATGCCGAAAACGTACATTGGTGGCTATTGGCACTCATGACTTAGACACCATACAGGGTCCGTTTGTTTATGATGCTTTACCTCCTAGTGATATTAAATTCAAAGCTCTTAACCAGCAAAAGGAAACCACCGCTTCTGAACTCATGGAACTTTACTCCGTAAGTATACAATTGGTCTCGTTCTGGTTATAGCAAGACGGAAGTTTATAAAGCTATTTATATAGCGTATGTCACCTGGGTAATTACTACAAATCTATTGACGCCTGATTCAATAAAATCGATTAAGTAGTTCAGATGCTGTGGTGAAGCATACAAACATACATAGTTTACCATAAATTACCTTTCCTTTTGGGCTTCGCCGTAAACGGGTACTAAAAAAATAATATAGTCTACAATAGAATAAATTAACTAAAACTCCTGAACTAGACATACACACTCTTTTTACTAAAACATGCTCGATTCATTATTTTTCTGTTGCTGATTTAGTAATTTAAAAAAATATCGTGTCATGTTTAAATTTTAAATTTAAACATGATCGTTTAAATTTTAAAATATTGAGATTTTAATCTAAGGTAAAACCTTAGATTAAAATCTCAATATTTTATTGGTCGAAAATACTGACTTTATGGTTTACCATATTAAAGATTTAAGATAAAATATAATTTAAAGATATATTGATTTACAGACACATGCCCAGCTGAAACAGTACCTCGGCATCATCAAAGACAGCCCGGTGTACCCTATCATCAAAGACAAGAATGGAGTAGTGTTGTCCATGCCACCCATCATTAATGGAGATCATTCCAAAATCACGCTTAACACCAAAAATGTGTTTATCGAATGTACAGCAACAGATTTGACTAAGGTAAACAAAACTTAAATACTAAGGTAATTGGCTAGTGCCTATATTTTTCTTATAAATTAAAAATAAAACGTTGAAATGGTTAAAAAGTTTAAGGGTTGTGGAGACTATTTTTCCATTCAATTATTGTTTATGAGAATAAAGCATCTGTATCCTCCCCCTTCAATAGGAAGAGCATGAAAAATAGACTATGTCTAAAAGCTAATTCGTTGACTTGGAGAACATGAAAAAATATGATGAGAATAGTATGTACACATAACATATTGGATTAGTTACTAAATTACTGAATCAAAATATGTATTACTTAGCAATGTGACCCTTGCCGTGCAATATTGAACGAAGCATTGTTTTATTTCTATTTACAGGCCATCGTAGTTCTAGATACGATAGTGAGCATGTTTTCAAAATATTGTGCGGAGGAGTATTCTGTAGAACAGTGTAAAGTGTTCGCTGCGGACGGCACTTACGAGCTCTACCCGAAGATGGAGTGTCGAGAGGAACTCATTTATTTGGACAAAGCCAATCGCTATATCGGTATCGAGTGAGTGAGTTTAAGATATGATTCAGATCATTCACAACCTAATTATTTTTTTCAACAGACTGCAATGCTCATTTCAGCAAAAAAATGCTCTTAAAATGTGATTATTCAAAAATGAAAAAAACTAAATCTATTATACAAACTAAAGTTTAACTTAAAGAAATATATAAATTGAGAAATTACATCAATTTTATTGAAGTGCCTGCTTAATTGTTTTAGTTTTTAGGAAAACAATGTAACCTTAGAAAGTAAGATTGGTCAGAAAATAATAATAATTTATTTCATTCTTCTGCTACATGATGAATTGATGATGGTGCATTTTATTTTGTTTGAAATAAATATATGATTGCCTCGTTGGTCTAGTGGTTAACGTAAGCGACTGCATATCGATCGATTCTGGATCGTAATGCTGTTAGGTTTTTCTTAAAAGAAATTCTAAATAGAAGCTCCGGAGTATGGAATATCGCGATGTTTCCCGCCCGTGCTTTGGAGAGCACGTTAAGTGGTCGGTCCTGGTTGTCATGAACATCTATGGCAATCGTTATTGGGAAGTCAGTGCCCAAAGATATAGTGACAACTATTTCAATCTTCGTATTCAGTTCACCCTCAGGGTTGCGGACGATGCCAGTCGCTCCGTGGAAAACCTGATATTCAGGTAAAACCGGTTGAACTAGTAACCGACCCCAAACCTTGGGAATAATAAAGGCTAGGAAGATGATGGCTTAGAAATAAATATATCAGATATCTTACACTCAACGTCATCTTGTCCCTGACTAAGCAGAGCTTGCATTATGGGCACTAGACAACTGATATAAATACAAGAATTCTTGTATATTCTGAAAACATCCAAACTCCGAAACAAATATTTGTAGATCATACGAACATTTGGTCCGAATCGGAAATCGAACCCGATACAACACAGCAGTCGTATACGGTAACAGTGCGCCACCGATGCAGTCAATTTTCATTAATTTACAAATAGCGTTGAAAGAATGATACTCGTTGACAGTAGTTTATGTGTATCGCAGTGCGAGCGGCGAGCAAATAGCGAGTTTGCTGTCCCGGATGGGCCTGGCCGCCTCCCGCTGCGAGTGGGCCGTGCGCGTGCGCGTACCGCCCACTCGCCATGACGTCATCCACGCCTGCGACCTGTACGAGGACATCGCTATCGCCTATGGGTATGGTATTGCTCTTCACTTTCATTCGATAAACATTAATGATGTGGAGAAAACCAATTTTAGTGTATGAATATAATATAGATATGTTTTTATAAGTGGCGCGAAATTGAGGAGGCCTATGGCCAGCAGTGGACTGCGATAGGCTGATGATGATGATGTAATACGATTCAAACTTATGTATGTAATGTTATGTAGTGTAAGTATATTTTAGTTGATGAATAACATAACCTATGTACGTTATTATTCTAGTTATAATCGGATAGAACGTCGCCCAGCCCAGGTCGTGACAGCGGGTGGTCAAGAGCCCGTCAACAAATTAACTGAACAACTACGACACGAGTGCGCTCATGCTGGGTATACGGAGGCGCTAACATTCACACTGGTTAGTCAAAAATTACGATAATTTTAATTTTGGATTTATAACTAGGCAAACTATAATAATAAGAGAGAGACGCTCATAGCCCAGTTGCACTCGGTGATTAGAAACAATCATCGAGGGTAAGCAACGATGGCGCGGTCAGTACCTGGATGGGTGACCGCTGGTGGCATGTTACCATGAGCGTCTCCGTGATTCGGAGGTCACGTTAAGCAGTCGGTCCCGGTTGTTATCATACGAGAACAGTCGTGAAGCTTAGTTGGAGGCCTTCGGGCGGCTTAAAAACATCCAACGGCAAGATTTACGTAGCCACAACGTTGTCTTGCCAGTCTCCAACCCGCACTTGGCCAGCGTGGGGACGTATGGCCTTAACCCTCTCCTGAGAGGAGACCCGAGCCCAGCAGTGGGACATTATGGGTTGTTGTTTAAACTATAAGATTTCTAAAAATAGAGCCACGCTGATTTCAGCACGATGGTGGCGGCTCCACCGGGGCGGTACTACCCTCGCACAGAAGACTAATCTAAAATGAAAGCATTTGTGCTGTGGTATTTCGTTTGTGAGTCGGTGAGTGCGAGAAGGGAGGCACAATGATGCAGAAGCATCACTAGGCCGCCATGGTGAGGGTTACATTCGCAATGAGTTTGGCTAACCACTCTTGGCATTGGCCATCAGGCAGAGTAGAGTCACTTTGACACGCCCATGCATGGAAAAATAACTAAAGTTTGTCTTTCAATAGCTATAGGTAAATAAGCTGCTAAATTTAATTGATATAATATAAAATACATTATCATCTGATTAATATGCTTACTTCGTTTGTGCAGTGTTCCCGAGAGGATGTTGCTACGAAATTAGGCTTGAAGATTGAAGATGTTCCAGCAGCGCATATCTCTAACCCTAAGACATTAGAATTCCAAGTGGTTCGCACACTTCTCTTATCTGGCTTACTAAAGACTTTGGCTGCCAATAAGAAGATGCCTTTGCCTCTTAAGTTATTTGAACTCAGTGATGTGGTATTGCAAGATAGTAGAGTTGGTAAGTATCTTAAAAACTCTTATTTTAAGGATTTTTTATAACTGCATATATATTGGCATATATTGGCAAATCCGTATCCGTATGTAACTGCCATTGGTGGATTCTTATACAAACCATCCTTAGGCTAAAACTTTTATTGAATATAGATTATATTTTATTATTAAAGACCTATATTATTTAGACCGTGGGAGAGCCACGCTTTGGCATGAATGGGCCGGCTCGACTGGAGTGATACTACGGCCTCACAGAAAACCGGTATGCAACAGCGCTTACGCTGTGTTTCATCGAGTGAGTGAGGATACCGGAGGCCCATACCCCAATCCAACGCCCCCTATCCCCCTCACCATCCCCCTTCCCCCCAGGTCGCCATAGTGTGGGTCACCATGCTGCATTGTTCTTTTTCGCATTGAGGATGGTGACCACCACTCTTGGATTCTGCTCATGCTTTCCATCAGGCAGGGCAGAGTCATTTTGGCAGCTTAAATATAAAAAAAAAAATTAAAACAAAGTTGTCTATAATTTTCGCTATTTCTTACTCACTATTTCATTTTTCTGAGTTTCCTTGAGGCAGAAGATAAATAAATCTTATATAGATGTAAATAAAAATGAATCACTCAAATGTATGTACGCGCATAATTTTGGATTGACTTCAATAAATTGGATAATTCTTTTTTTAAGTATTCCTTATTGTTAAGATAAGGTTTGTATAGAAGAAAAAGATACGACGAGCATAAATCTTAAAACAAGTTTTTTCGTAATAATTCTAAAAAAATGGAGGTACGAAGTTTGCCAAGTCTTCTAGTAAATAGTAATAACACGATTCCTAGTATGATTGAAGATGTAATTTTCACCGTCGCATCGATCGATTTTAAAGGGCTCCGTATTGCTTACAATCTATCTATACAAAATTTGGAGTGTCTATTTGTAATATTAAAATAATCGCTTTTTACAAAATGAATGTGTACACGGTATACACGGTACATATACCAATATAACACTTTTTTAAATTTTTGTCTCTGTCTGTTTGTTTGTTCCGGGTAATATCTAGACCGGCTGGATTCACTGGCAGATAGCTGATGATAAATATGATAGGAGTAACTTAGGCTAATTTTTTAAACTAGCTTCGCCCCACGGCGTCGCTCGCGGTTACAACAACAAACGCGGGTAACACCGCGGAGTTCAGTATAAATAAAAATGAATCACCGAAATGTATGTACGCGCATAGTTTCCGATCGACTGCATCAAATTGGATAATTCTTACTTTTATGTGTTGTTTTTTTTTTTATATATATCTAAGCTGCCAAAATGACTCTGCCCTGCCTGATGGAAAGCATGAGCAGAATCCAAGAGTGGTGGTCACCATCCTCAATGTGAAAAAGAACAATGCAGCATGGTGACCCACACTATGGCGGCCTGGTATAGCAGGAAATTAAAACAAAATAGGAAGTGTTCATTTTTTAGAAGTCTGCCACTGTACATTACCCGCGGGAAACTAATACGGGTACGGTAAATAAATACTAAAGCAATCTTTTCCGGAAATTTATGAAATATTCACGAAAAAAGAATGGCAGTGCGAAGTTCGTCGGCTCAGCTAGTCAAAATATAATTTAATACATCAACATCAACGGGCTTTAACAGTTCACTGATGGAAATATGCCTCTCCTTATAAAGGAGGAGTTGTTATAAGGTTTGCATTGGTTTACTCCATATTCGCCTCTTACGAAATCCGTTCGTGTAGCGACGGATTAAGAGGACAGTGTGTCGCCACCCCTATTCATCCCATTATTTAATAAATGTTATCAAAATGTAGAAAGTTACTTTTCTTTTATTATAACAAGGATTTAATTTCGCTTTTCACAGAAACTGGAGCTCGAAACGAACGACGGCTATGCGCTGTGCACTGCGGGCGAACCGCTGGCTTTCAGTTCGTCCACGGGCTTCTAGATCGCATCATGCTATTGCTCCGAGAAACGTGGGACAAACAAAGCGGTTACTACTTACGACAATGTGAAGGTACGACATTTCATCTGTTTGCTCTTTAGCAAGTATACACATATTACACGCTACAGTTCCAAAATATTTCACCATCCAGAATAAGATAGATAGATAAGATTTTGACTGCACGGCGTAGTGGCTTGCGCGGTCACCAAACCGATTTTTACTGCAAATATTGTGGGTTCAAACAACACAAGGGACGACACTGTGTGGTTCACAAATATTTGTTGTCTTGGTTCTTTGTATCAGTTTCATGACATATAAGACACACCGCCATCTAGATCCAAACTATGTAAACCTCGTACTATCGGTACTAGATAGCTGATAAAAAGATATTATATACTTTTTTTGTTAATATATATATTTTATACATAGAAAACACCCAAACACCAAACCAAACATTTGTTTCAACCCGGGAATCGAACCCCAGACCTCAAGCACAGCAGTCGCATACGCTACCACTGCACCACCGAGGTAGTCATGTAGCAGTATGTTTGTAAAGACCCCCGTGACACAGGATATATTCCCAATGCAGGGAATTGTCTCTTTTAATAAAAATAAGTTGCCTTTTTATTAAAAATATAGAACATTATATTTCCTAGATTTTCCTGTCTAAATGTCCTGTTTTGTTCTTATTAACGTCACTTACAAAGCTCTGGCCACTTAGCCTCAAAGTTTGCAATGTTGTCTTACTTCTTTTCATCTAGTAGTTTTCTCCTATCCAGCTGACTATAATATTTACGGACTTGAAATCTCACGATTGCTTTCATTGGATTTATGAATGTCAATAATCCTATTAATTACGCTTCTCGTCTTTTGGGAATCCTGCTTAGGACTCATTCTGATAAAAAAACGACTTGACCGAAAACAGTTAAGCATTTCTTTTGTTTCTTTCCACGAGTAAGTTAGAAAAGTTACGCCTGTTCATTTTTTCTTAAATTTCTGTCTACGCATTTATCGGTGTAATTATTTTTATAAATGTACTTTATACCGCAGTTACACACACACACGCGCGGCGAAATGGGCAGAGACATAGTGTGGCTGCGTTAATAGTCATACTGTTCGCCTTGCCGCTCGTCCTGCCCGGTGATCCATTTTTGTCGGTTTGTAGTGCGAGTCGATGACAGACGCCGGCGATAATATAGCCAACATCATTTAGCGCGCAAAACAACGAGCTAAAATCGTTTAATGTATCCAAAAAATCAACACTCGAGATTATCGCCTAACGTTTAATGTCATAGATAATGCCTTGTCCCCTCTCCCTTCCTCTACAGAACAACACGTGCCGGCCTTAGAAGTCACCGCTTCAAAGTGGAAGACATACGTTCTCGTACTCATCGCTTTGGTAATTCCTTCCTGTGCCGAGCGGTCAAAACCTGGAACTCACTACCAGCGCACGTGTTTCCTTCCCACTATGATCCCGGGTCCTTTAAGCGGGGCGTGAAGAAGCATCTCACCAGGCCGCCATAGTGTGGGTCACCATGCTGCATTGTTCTTTTTCGCATTGAGAATGGTGACCACTACTCTTGGATTCTGCTCATGCTTTCCATCAGGCAGGGCAGAGTCATTTTGGCAGCTTAGATATAAAAAAAAAATAAAAAATAAAAAAAAAAATAAACACATTAATAAGTTGGCCACATCTACGTAACGCCGGTGGAAGCAGGTGGAGCAGTAGCATAATGTAAACTTTCTTAAATAAACAAATTACAACTCCTGATGTGGTTGAAAATGTGCATTGTAAAAAAGTAATAAAAATTGTGTTTAAATTGGATACTTTTTTTAAGGCACATATGCTATAACTATTAAGCAAGGTACACATGGTATAATTATTGCCATGTAATTCCAACGGTTTGGGCAGCATATCTAGGTAAAGATAGTTTTCGGACGGATGGAGTTTTTCCAACCTACTTTTTATATTTATATATATTTTTAAAAGACAACTGACCCATAGACAATATACATACTGTGTCGCAGGGAACTTAACAAACATACTGTATAAAGGACACCCAGAACCAGAACAACTGTTTGTGGATCGCACAGTACTGTCCCATGTTGGATTTGAACTTGAATCCTCAACACTTGGCGCAGTAGAAAGCGGCCAGTACCAGCGCCTCATGCCGCCCTGAGTGTGGCCGCGGATGGGTGGGACGGGTTTTCCCCCCCATCCGCTTTAGAGGCCACCCGCGAGGGGGAGCGACGTTACGCGTGTGCCGTACGTCGTCCACCTTGAGAGTTTACCATCGGAGACGGAGCCCGCTTCAGTGCGGGCTGGCGCTGGGAGAGGTCCGGATGGCGTAAGAAAGCGGTTCCCGGATCCCTCCCGTCTCAGGCGCAGAGTGGCACACCGTGGTGGTTTAGTGGGTAGTCTGGCTGGTGTCAGTCAGGAGTCCCACACGAAGCGAACCCCCTGTACCCGCAGGGGGGGAGCGAAGTGCGTAAAGGCATTCCACCACGTCAAAAAAAAAAAAAAAATAGAAAGCGGCGTGGCGACCGCTTCAACCACTACACCAACCGTGCAGTCACTTTACACTTATCTTTAATTTTGGCCAAGTTACACAAAATCGTAATAAGTTGTAGACTATGTGTTATTCTGATACATAAGCTACATTGAAATGTTTTAAACAAATCCGTTAAGTAGTTTTTGCCTGTAAGAGTAACAAACATCCATCCTTACAAAATTTTGCATTTATAATATATAGTAAGTAGGATAGGAAGATTTTATGATATATCAAAGTTGTAATAAATATCATGTTTTATATAAATTTTAGATCCTGCGTACTTCCCGGGCCGTTGCGCTGAAGTGGTACTGCGAGGGCGTGTGATCGGCAAGATAGGAGTCATTCACCCCAGCGTGCTAGCCTCTTTCGACCTCACCAACCCGTGCTCAGCCGTAGAGATCAACATCGAGCCATTCGTATAATATACGCTGGACTGATGAGTACTAATTTATTTGTTGCATTAAATATCATTTGTGATATTATTTTGAATGTTTCACTAAGCCCTTGAAAAGTATTATTAAAAATCAACCTTTGCCAAGATAATCATCGTGATCATCTAAAGCCTTAATAGTCCACTGTCTATTAAGGCTGTAGATGATCACGATGATTATCTCAAGATCGAAAAAGCATCCAGGAAGGACCGTACGTTCAAACTTATTATGTGCAAAGACCAGCATCTGCGATATCGTTGAAGGAAGATAGCATTTCTAAGCTTTTTTTATATCTGTATCAGGTACACAGGTATAATAGACCTACGTACCATTATCTATACATTTCAGGCGTCTACTTAGCGCCGTTATAAATATCGAGCAAAAAATCACGTTTGTTGTATGGAAGCTCTCTTGTATTTATTTTTTCGTATTTGTTGTTATAGCGGCTACAGAAATACATCATATCTAAAAATTTCAACTATCACGTTTCATGGGATATAGCCTGGTGACAAACAGACTGACAGCGAACTCTTAGCAATAGGGTCCCCTTTTACCCTTTGGGTACGGAACCCTAAAAAAGAAACGTCTCACCGACCTTTTATGTTATTACTGCTACGTGTACCTAATAAGTATGATGAACCTTGGAATGAATTTATACATCGAAGCTTTTAAATTTCACTATTTAAATGAGTTGTAACTGAGGCTTAATGTGAGAGATGTAACAAGTATTTTATAGGTGGCGCGTGGTGCATGTATACCTATTATGTCGAAATGTACCAGGGTTAACCTCATTTTTATCTTATTTTTAAATTACTTTCTTATTGATTCATATAGCCCCATAGGTGCGACGATAACGTACCTAATGAATAATAATGTAAATGGTAATGTTAGGCTAACACTAAACACGGATAAGTTAAAATAAACAAGGTAAAGCTGTATTATCATATTTATTATTCATACAATAAAACAGCACAAACAAGTGTTAACTGCTAAAATCACTGTTCATTTATGCAGATAATAGTTACACAATATAAAATATAATTCGTTGAATTTTCAATTAACACACATATTTTTCATCGGGACGATAGTAACGCATACCTAGTTATAAGCATTAAAAAACTTTGGAAAAAAATTGCTCTAAAATTTATATTCGATTAATACAGGTACATTTTCACTGTTACAGCTGTAAAAACAGTTTTGTATAAATACTACAACTAAAAGAATCCGGGCCATACACAAGTGATCTTTTACAGCCGCTGCATAGTAAACTATATTAGTTAATCCTGCAATTTGAAGATAATTATAGCAGGTGTTTATTAAAAAAATTAAGGAATTGACAAGATAAATAGAATCTGTAATAATAAATAACTTATGAGTTACTTGGTGTAAATACCTCGTATTGATAATACGGTTTTTGAAGTAGCGTACCAATGAACAAGGAGTTGCTGGCCGACACAATGATTCACCTAATTATTTATAACCGTTATAATTAATGTGCATACAGAGCCAGCTGTAATGCAAGTCACAAGAATAAAGAGCGCGTAAGGCTGGTGCGGTGGTGACTGGCAAATAGGACCAAGATCTGACGCTTCTCTTATTGTCTGCTCGTTTCTCTTAAATTTATATATGTATATAGTCCGTTCAATTTAGACATTCGAAGGTGCATAAAACCCCAACAAGCTGAAAATCAGTAAAATTGTTTAAACATATGTAATTATGAATAATATTTAAAAGTTCCCCATCATTCTCGTATATGGAAAAAAAATATTTGAGGTCAAAGGGCAAAAAATTAAATTTTCGCGATTTTCAGCAAAACGGTAAGTTTTATCATAAAAGTACCATATACAAAAATTGTAGATCATAAAATTATCTATAAAAAATAAACCAATACTTTTTTCTTATGAGCCAGCGTTCCTGAAACATAACGATTCAAAAAGTTATAAAAGTTGTTATCGTCATAATATGCACACGTTTCCACGCCACCTATGAGGTAGTGTACCTAAAACCGAAAATATTTGTTAAAGACGTTTAGACCCGAACCTTCGATGAAAAAAAACTGCGAGGCCTAATTGTAACTTAGACTTAAAAGACCTTGGTCGAACAGCAGTCATGATACAATGGCAAATTTTTG
Source organism: Hyphantria cunea (assembly GCA_003709505.1). Taxonomy (NCBI): domain Eukaryota; kingdom Metazoa; phylum Arthropoda; class Insecta; order Lepidoptera; family Erebidae; genus Hyphantria; species Hyphantria cunea. The sequence goes on from PKRV01002958.1 coordinate 298,724, forward strand.
TGCATATTGATTTTAAATTATTTAAATTTGATCGTTTATTTTTTAAAATCCCTCGTTCCATTCGTCTACTATGTCCATGATTCTGCGATTTTATTATTTAAATCTTCAAATATGCGACTTGGTGGAGGGTAGTTAGAATTATGAAATACTGCGGTTTGAATATCTTCGCGAATAATAGCTGCAGCTGCATCTAGGACTCGCAATCGTTCTTCTGTTTTATTCTTTTTTTTCGTACCAGGCTCGATTCTAAAGATCATGATGATTATACACTAATCATCATGATCTTGATGCTCCCGATTTTTCAGTGATAATAAGTTTATCACCATACTTTACTGTTAGTCGTAGCTTAATCGTTCTGTAATCTAAAGTATTTATTTATATTATAAATATTTTTTAATTCGTTCAAAGTAAACTGACAGTCGTCGCTATTTTCAATGTAAGTAAATATTTCCTCCATTGCCAGATTCGTAGCGTCGTCTTTAAGACGACCCATTTTAGCTCCAGTGGGAGGAAGGTTTTAAAAAAATATCATGCAATCTCGATGATACTTAGCTTAAGCAGCAACTAAACATAATTCAACTCGAGCAAGAACAGCTTTTGCTATAGCATCGTCACAAGTCCGAGCTGTTTCTAGAATTGAATCTTTAAATTGAAGTGTACTTACTTGGCTAATTCGACGGCGAAAATCTGAGGATTTTCTTCTTTCATACTCTTCATTCAATTTCTGGCCACAAAATAAGCACAGTTCTTTAAAATAAAAAGCTAATTCACAAATATGTGATCTAGTACGAGGAGGACTTGCTGTGGATGTACTGGCTTCTTGTTCTTCATGTTGACTTTTATTAGCAGCAGCAATAAAAACTTTCCGAGTATAATTTTTACAACAATTTTCATGTATTGTCACAGATTTCTGATTTTTGAGATATTCCGAAAATTCATCAGCTCTTTCGATACTTGCGTTAATTAATGTCTTCATACCACGTTCAACAGTCAAAACTCCATTCTCAGTTAAAAGTTCAGCAGAAATAAAACAATATTCTGACATTTTTGTTATAAAACTCAAAACAGCACAATACAGGTTAGGAAAAACACGTGTTTTCACTACAGAGTGACGCTCAAGACTAACGGTATTTCATTTATTATAGCAGGTATAAGACCCTAGCCACGCACACAATAGAAAAAGAGACAGAGGTCTCGAAGTTACACTAGCTTAAAAATTAAGGGTCTGGGTTTCATTTTACCTGATATTCTTTTAGTTATAACTTATGTATATTGTATATTTTAAGTACATGTTACAATGACCGATAGAAAAATATTTCAAAATATAATATATATATATACAACAACTCCAGAGATGTATGTACGTGGCTTAATCATGCATACTATGACGATAATAACTTTTATAACTTTTTGAATCGTTATATTACAGAAATATATATATTTCGTTTTAAAAAGTATTAATACATTTTTATAGATAATTTTATGATCTACAATTTTCTTTCTGAGGTACTTTTATGATAAAAATTACCGTTTTGCTAAAAATCGCGAAATACTCATATTTTTACCTTTGACCTTGAATAAATATTTACGGAAACGATGGGGAACTTTTAAATATTATTTATAATTATGTTTTGAACAATTTTACTGATTTTCAGCTTTTTGGGATTTTATGTACCTTCACTCTCATTTTTTGGTCTAGATTGACCGGACTTATAGTAAGTAAGTTTTTTCGTGATGGTGAATATACAATAAGCATTGCATTATAAGGGCGTCATTTTATGAATTTAACGACATAAATGATTGACCCATTACAATACACATTATAAAGATTAAAACAACCTGCGCTGTTAATACAAAAACTACCAAGGTTGGTACTATTTTTTAGTGTATAGGATAATTTATAAGTATGTACCTATGTAGATATTGACACTATTACAACACCCTACAATTATGTCTATGGGATTTAACAGTGCACAATTAATTTGAGCCAGGTTCATATTATTGGGGCGTGCGGTGTCGGAAGTGCAACTGTTTCATACATTTCATATGATTATTTATATTATACAATATAACCAAGTACATTTGCTCTAAACCCATACGAAACAACAATGGAAACCTGGCTTTACACATGATAATTACTAGTTTTTAAATTATTTGTACACTTGAATAATGTATATTTCCATTATTTTCAATCCAAAATAAGTTACTGAATCAGTTTTAGATACATTACCCTGGCACTATTATTGTCTAGTTTCATGTATGAGCAGTAGTTACAATATTTATACGACATTTGTAAATATCACATCTGAATTTCTAATGAACTACTTACTACATTAATATGACATTGTAAACACAATTCTTTTGTATTAAGAATTGAAAGTTATTTATCACTAAACCAAAATCCAATTAAAATAGTTGCAGACGCATACAGGGCAAGCTTTAAGTAGCATAATTTATGTAAGAGTTAAGATATTAATTTTATAAAAAGAGCTTAAGTACATTAAGTATTTACGAGCAAGATTAACTCTTCCCTAGTGACTGGGGTTAGGGGACAGTGTGACGTTAGACGAGCAGAAATAATAAAACCAAAAACTACAGTTTGGGTAGGTTCAGACTAGACTTATACACTTCCATCCTTAAAAATTTAATCTGTATCTTAGTATAAATATATTTTATGTAATCTTTTTCTAAATATGTTGGGTCGATTTTAAGTCTACCACTTGCTGCTATCAAACCTCCAATACGCAAGTACTAACGATATCGAAGTTCTCTGGCCAAATTTTTGTCGGACGAATCCAATTATTGCCAACCGGGACCGACGGCTTAACGTGCTCTCAGAGACACAGCGAGGTCTCTATGTGTTAAGGTATATATAGATATATTTATAATGGTTATCATTCCATAGACTGACCTAATTAGGATGACTTAAATCTGATGATGATGTAGGAATATAATATTAATAAAATAGCTAATCAAAATAAGGAGGATTATCTTTAAAAAATTATTTATAAGAATTTTACGTTATTAGGACACGGCTTAAGCCTTACCCTGTAAATCTACATATTACGTTTTACGCGGCTTTGACAAGTGTGCTCACATTTTTTAAATTTTTATGTATGTATTTAGAGCATGTATGTATGCATATTTATGTATGTTTATTGTTCAGATTCTTTATTCTTATGGAACTAATACAAGCTATGAGAAAATGGTTTTCTTCAATAATAAAAAAAAAATTATTTACCGATGTATTACTATTATATATTTTATCAGTTGTTTTGTTTCTATTTCGCCATATATTTCATTTTTACCAAATTTGTATCAATAACTTAATATTCTAAAATAAGGTTTTATGAAAAGAAAAAAGTTCCTTATTTTAAAATAAGATTCCTATAAGAAAATTTCGCTAGGGCTTTATTGTTCACAATGACAATTCATTGTATGTGTGAGAACAAAATATGAGTGCACTTGCATGTAGAATGTTGCATAGCTATGTCATTGCAATTCTCTGCATATATTATGAATTAAATAATTTAGTAATTTGTATTGCTACAATAGTTATGTCACATTTTTTCATTATCTATATGAAAAAAGTGTCAAGTATTGTCACTATAGTATATATAAAATATGGCCAACCTTTGTTTATATAACATAAGTGACCCAGTTCTCTACTATAGACATTTTTTCACATGAACTTTAATACTTTCAAATATTGTACTACTCTATACTTTAACCCACTGGCTGTCATGCATCAACCGCAGTCCTCATAATACCATTGTCTACTATGTAGATATCACTATGTTATGTAATACTTCGTAATTTACAAATTCATTGTTTAAAACATAAATTAGTTAATACATATACCACAACACAACCTAGAAACTAAGGTAATTTTAAAATTATAAATATGATCCATACTTTATTTTTCAGTGGAGCAAATTGTGTCAGCTAGCAATTTTCAGCCAGCATAAATACTGTCACTTACAAATACTTTCATTTTGGTATGGTGCCCCAGTGATGAAGCAAAATAATTGCCTTTACATTTGTTAGTTAACAGAAGAAATAAAATATGATAAAAAGAATTCTTATTTAAAGATTGGTGTATATCGTAATGAAATAAATACTTAATCTAGGTAACTTGGACGGATTACTAAACCGTCTGCAATGTAAATTTATAAATATATCACAACTATGTATGTCAATCCAATAGCAATTGTATTTTGAACATTCTTTCCAATTCTGATCGGTTAAAATTAGGACCAATGATAAAGGGACAGAGATAGAATGACAATTCCTTTAAATTAGGGGCACTAGTTCTTATAGCTTTAGCTACCTGCATAGTGACATGAAGACACCGTGAGAGACTAAGGTATGTCAGGTGTTGAAAAGTATTATTAGAGAAATAGGCAAGGAGAGCACTTGTCGAAAAGTAACCATGACGTAATTTTAGAGATTGTAAATTCTTAAGCCTGTATAATTGAAGTAAACTAGAATCAAAGAGTGTTTTGCATGTCATTATGTGAAGAACTTTCAAAACCATACAGTTAGATATGTAACAAACAATATCATCATTTAAAGTGTCGCCATATATGTGTAATGCTCTTAATGTGGATTGTTTGGTTCTTAACAGAGATTCAAGAAAATCAGCTGGTATATTTTTCATTTTTTCCATACTAATACTGACTAAGTGGGTGCATTGTAACATACTGTATAAACTATCATGTGTTAAAGCAAAATTGGACAGAACAAGAGTCTCTAGGTATTTTAATTTCTCAAATGGTAAGTGATAAACAAAGTTGCCATTAGCATTCTCAGGATTTTGTACTATAAGTGAGTTACGAAAACTCAAGAATTTCAAATTTGGCCAGTGACTTAGATCTTCAAAAATGCAGCTATCGACCTGAGATATGCTTATTTCTAAATGAGTGAGATTAGGGCAATAGCTTATTAAGGAAGATCTCACTTGCGAATACAACTTGAAGTACTGTAGTTTAACATTCTTCAAATACTTTGCGACAAAAGGCACTATATTCTCACTTATCTTGACATAGTTCTTCATACATACTATGAGCCGAGTGTTATCCCAGACACATGGAGTCAGGCACAGTTGTTGCCATCTCATACAAACCTTAGCAACAGCCAAAAGTGATTCAAAATCTACCATAGAGAATATATATATCAGTATTTCATTTGGCAGATCATTGATGATGAGTGTATTAGTGTTTAGTTGAGCACCTGGCATGTCGAGATGGACCATGGTTGGCGCCTCCAGCTCGTACGCCCTCACTTCTGGAAGCATTTGGTAAGTACTGTTTACACTCTGTAGTCACCTCAACACTAATAATATAGTACAATTTTATTTATCAGTACATATCGCTCAGTTTGCCAGACCTTATTTAAAGAGTTTTTTTATACAAAATGGGACTAATAATATAAATTAACTCAGTTAAGGTCATGAACCTTGAACAACCCTATCTGTGAGTTTTAGAGAAACCTACTTCACACGAACTAACAAAATAATAATGTATTTAGTGAAGTAACACGTATAATTACCTCAGGTATACCTTTTTTTTAATATAGAAAATCTTAGTTTGCATCTGGAAAAACATAACTTGTGTCAATTTTATTTTGAACGCACGCACCACTACCACGACATGTACGAGTCATCAACAAATAAAGTTTTGCATTCAAATATTTATCGTACATTTTAAAGTCTCGTTCAATGGTTTAAAATTCAATTTTTTAAGAAATATTAAAAATAACTTTCATCTTGAAGCTATTTTTGTAAAATATGACGTTTCACGTTTATGTGTTTGACATTTGACGGACTGGTGAGGTGAGTAACGTTTTGTTCGTCATCCGGAGTGAAACATGAACATAACATTACCTTCTTTATGTATTGATATTAAGCGTGAGGTGAGTTTGGTGGTGATGATGGTACAGTAAGAAGTTACATTAAACAAATACATAAATTACGTGACACTAACCTTAGGTGTGTTCATGTAAAAACCAGTGTTATTAAAATCATAAATTAAAAATTATAAAAACCCATACGCAGCATCAAGCCTAAGTTATCAATTACTTGTCATTTAACGATTATTCAAGCACGCGTGAAGCGCTTAATCGAGTAATCATACGCCAAAAATACCTTACATAATTTTTGCAAAAGAGCTGATACTCTTACTCTGCTGGATCGATACTCACCAAACATAGCTAAGAACCACCGCAAGGATACTTGCTTCAAATGAAAAAAACACCGCATCGGAATCTATCCATCCGCTTGAGAACTACGATACCACAGACAGATACACACACAGACACACACACACAGACTCACACACACACACACGATGCCAAACATATAACACTCTATTTTTGCGTCGGGGGTTAAAAACACGTGGATACAAATTTTATTTTTGTCCTAATTTTTTTTTACCTCTGAATATATTTTAGTTTTGCTTTTGTGGGTTTGATACATAACACTCTTAAACATAAATAAATGCTGTATAAATTCGTTGTTTTCATAATTAAATGCCTATTTTTAATTTATAAGGAATGTTAAAATATGTACCTATGTGTAAAAGTGTTATCCCTAAAATACCTATTTTTTTTAGTGACATTTGGGGAAAACTTGCAGACGTACTGCCCGAAGGCAAGCGATTGTCGCCGCCCATGGACACCCGGAACACCAGAGGCGTCACGAGGCGTGCGTTGCCGGCCTTTGGGGGATGAGGAGGGTTTGGGGTATGGGCCTTCGGTATCCTCACTCACTCGCTGAAACACAGTGCAAGCGCTGTTTCACACCGGTTTTCTGTGAGACCACGGTATCACTCCGGTTGAGCCGGCCCACTTATGCCAAAGCATGGCTCTCACACGTTATTATTGCATTAATTAGAGTACATTTTTTTTAATATATAGGTAGCAAATGAGCAGACGTATCGCCTGATAGTAAGCGATTACCGCCGCCCATGGACACCCGCAACACCAGAGGCGACACAAGTGCGTGCCGGCCTTAAAAGAAAGAGTACGCTCTATTCTTGAAAGATTTAAGGTCGTATTGGTCCGGGAATACCGGAGGCGACAGTTCATTGTTCAATTTATTCAATTTAAGTGTATTGAATCATTATGGTTTAAAATATTTTTTATTCACAATATACAAACGACTTTGTATGAATAAGCTCGTATGCATAATATTAAACCCATAACCTCTGCTCTAAGAAGAGGTATGGTCAACAGTCAATTAATGAAGATGATATGCCATAATTTCAGTCTAAACATTTGAAAAATAAAGGTAATCTATAGAATCATCATTTTTATTGTCATTAATAGTTTCATTATTCATTTTTATTTCTAACATTAATATTTTTTATAAAAGAAATACATATTAGTTATAAAGAGCTTAAAAAAATAATGGTGGCAGATAACCTGATACAGGAGTGGCCCCAGTGCCAGATTGTGAACCTGTATTTACAGGCGGTACGTATTCCTTGGCAGTCTCACCATTTTGCGAAGTATTTTTAACCCCTAGGCTTTGTAATGATGTTGACGATGGTGACGATGGTGACGATTTCGGTGGAAGATAAGCCATACTTGGAACTGAAATTGCACCACTTGTTTGAGAACTAATAGATACAGGTGCTGGCGTTTTGCTCGTTGAACCGATATTGTTAATTAACGGGGGTAAATAGTTTTCCGACACTGTTCCTACAGAACCCATCTGAGTGGCGATATTCGATCCGATTAGTTGTTCTGCACCAGAAATACCAGAACCGCTGTCTGTGTTAATTTTGCTCTCTCCGCCCAAACTACCGGTTGTACTGCCTGTGGCAGGTGGTAAATATCTAGGAGCATTTGTTGACACCTCTGACGAACTTTGATATGATTGTGGTAAAGCAGGCGAGGTGACTTTGTAATTGTATTCAGTATTGGCTTTACTATTAGAGTTAGTGGCAGATACAACTGTTTTGGAAACGGTATTCAAAACTTGAGGTGCAGTATTTGCTTGAGTTTCCGTTGGACCAGGAATGGGCGTTAGATATTTGTATCCCGCTCTACCAGCTGTTGACGATTGGTAAGTGTAGCCAGATGAGGCACCTTTTGAGGCAGAAGTAGCAGAGGTACTAATTTTAGTACCAGCCGTGCTTCCAATTTTGATGCCATCTGCCCCCGCAGGTGCTGGGTATGCGTAATACATTTGCTGCTCCAGTATCCTGTCAAAAGTCGGTGCTTGAGTAGAGTCAGTGGTGGACTGCGAAGGCAAGTCAAATGATATATTTGGTTTATTATACACGTACCCATCTTGCCGTCTAATACGCACACGAAGATCCTTCCCAACTCTGTTTTGGAAGACGGCTGCGTTTGATTTCAATACAAATGTTAAAAATAGAAAATATGAAAATCTCCTCATTTTCTTACAGAACCAACCCAACTAAGGATAATTTAGTAAAAGACAATTCAAGGCTTGTTTATCAGTCTTTATAACAATTTTAAGGAAGTCACAAAACCTTACAACCAACTGTAAAAGTGATTACTAACCCTTTAAAGTCTGTTTGATAATTGTTAACATTATTCTGCAACAATGCTAAAAATAATACCAATCTTGGAAGATAGTGCGTGTCCATAATTACTGGAAATTATGGTAATTACTGGTAAATATGTTTACTCATTATGTTTTCATATTAAGTCGTTTAAAATGTACTAAAGCGTAATAAATTGTCAAAGAAGTTAAAGTCCGTGTGAACAAAGTGGAATAAACCATATTGTCAACATAGCCTGTTAAGCCATCCATTCTTCAGATTGTTTTATTTCTTTAATGGTTAGAAACATAAGCGACACACACGGTTATCAGAGGGGAAATTGCTTTCAATGTCCCCTCTGGTAACCGTGTATGTCGCCGGTAAGTGGTAACGCATTTGTAATTGAATTGCATTTGTCCACGAGTGGCATTATTAGCAGTAGCCCCCTGTATTATAAAAAACCGATCAAGTTCGTGTCAGGCCACGCATAGAATAGGGTTCCGTAGTAATTCATTTGTCAAATGGCCAATTCCTATCACTACGCTCGAACCTCCAGCTCCGGAAACCTGGTGAAACTTATTTCTTGCAAATGCATAAAGAGATGTCAGGGACCCTGTGGATAAAGAAAGGCTTTTTTAAAATGCTCCGTTAAATGCACCAATTGCAATGGTACTTGTGATAATTCGCCCTATCCACTAGAAGGTGCCGATAAAAAGGAAGAAACAGAGTCTATTCTCAAGCAAACGTATGACGAAATCGAGGAACAAGAGGACTACAACGAAGCTGATGATTTGGCAGAAATTTCTCTGTGTCACATCAAGAAAAGCGAAACGAAGGAGAACGCGCTAAATTTTGTGATAGTTCATTACAAGTGAATTAGGCTTGCTGAGGACACCACAAAAAAACGAGTCACTCACTCTACTTCATTGTGGTGTAGATATGTCATTTGACCAAAACGCGAGTTGGAGTGGAATTTGCGGCTTTTGTACGCTGGAACTATTGATATTACAAGAAAGGTACCTACATAAATTGTAGGAAATTTTCTCTAGTTTAATTTATTACTACCTATTTTTATCGTAAAATGAGTCGGAACGGAGTTATTTTCAAAAACTGAGTGATACGAAAATTATAATTATAAAGAGATGTCATAAAAATTTTAGAAAGAATGAGTAGGTACCACCTCTAAAAACAAGTGGAGGTTGAAAATTGTTTTTATGCAGCCCATATAAATATAATCTGTGTAGGAAACTGACATCTGCACTAGGATGACCTGTATAATATCCGATTTCAAAGAAGGTCCTTAATTCGACTTTGTTTCTTACCGCAGAACTTGTCACTGGGTGGGTGAACTGGTTTTGATGTTTTTTTATTATAAACTGGTGTTTCCTTATGGTCCCATTTCAGTTTGGTCCGGTTCTTGAAGTCAGTTATGTTTTTGTTATTTTTTAACTCTTGTTTTTACTTCAAGCACAACGTCTGTCAGTTGTTACAGATTACAAGCCACTCCAAACAAAGATTGGAGTGTATGGTGGAAGGAGCAGTGAACATTATGTCTGTATGGGCAAGAATAATAAGTGATGAGTTTCATTAAGAGTGAAGAAATCACTGAAGTAACAGGAAACTAAACAAGGCAGGAAGGAAGTTATGAGGACACAATGAGAAGATTTTTGGTTGCCTTGTAATTGAGAGTATTTAGTCACGCAGATTCTTGGTGGATTTACAACTTTAAAAGAGTATAGTCCGGAGCAAACTTTATGGCGGATCTGAAGTTATTTGCGCAAGCAGGCGTGCGCAAATATAATTAGATGAGTGTATATAACTATAATATAAAATTTATCATTACATATTTTATAGCTATGAACAATAATTTATAAAAATATGAATAGGTTAACAAAGGTAGGGTTACCTTTGTTAACCGGCAATAAATAAAAGGATTAAGTATTTTTGAGAAGTTGTGCGAGGCAGATAAAATTAAATTTCAATACTAACCTAATTTTTTTAATTATATTAAAAAAAATATAACTTGTAGTCGTAGGTGTTGTAAAAGTGTCTGTGAAAATCTATTTACAGAAATAAATGAATTTGACTTAAGTAGCAGATTATACAGTCTGCGAGGACAGCAAATATGTAACCATAGCATATTTTACGTAAACTACAGAAAACTACAACAGTCATTAATAAAACAAGTAAGCAAAAAAACATACAACAAGCAGGTAAATTATGAAACAATAAAAAACTAAAATATTAACAACTCGAATTGTACGTAGACAAGATTACGCGTGCATGTGTGATGTATGGACACAAATCAGACAAACACAAGAAAGATGCGGCGTGTCACGCTAGTCAGCGTGTGTCGACCTCCGACCTCCCTTGTACAACTTTACGTCCCGCTGATACCCAAAACTGTATACTGCGCAATGACACGCACGAAGTTCCGAGCCGCCACAAAGTTTGGTGCGGACTATACCTATCTATGTAATGAGATATACATATTAATTATTATGTTATTACACTTATTACATCCATCAGGGGTTTGGGCAACGGGGGTTTGAATAAAAAGTCGAATGAGGATCCAATGAAAAAAATACAAAATTTTTACAAAAAAAAAACGACTTCTTGAACTGGACCAAATTGAAATAAGGCTACGGGAAGCAACTGGTTTCAAATAAAAAAGAATCATAAAATCGGTTCACCCAGTCTAAAGTTCTCAGGTAACAAACATAAAAATTCAGTCGAGAACCACAATTAATATCTAATAAATATCACAATCTATTTTGAAGTCGGTTAAAATTGTTATCTGTTCATAGTGAACCGTTCAGGTTAGAAGACTTTTTGTGCGTTATATTATGAGTTAAGTTATGAGTTCCTGCAGACTTTAACACAAACACTTATGTATACGTTTGAAAATTAATGAATTTATTTATTCCTGATTGCTTATAAGAGATTGCCTCCGGGCGATAAGGCCACCGATTGTGTGTTGACTTCCCTTGTTTAAGTTTTTCTAGTTAAGTTAACCTTGTTACTAATCTGGTGTACATTAAATAGATTTATTATTATTATTTAACAAATTGGACTACAATCTATAAGAACAAATTAAATTATTTTTTTCAAACCCTCTAAGAAAGCGATACCTGATGAGCGATGCGAAGGGTTATTTCCTCACTTACCATTGTTGCGGTTTGCAGAATTGTAAATTACAATATTTTATTCACTGCTGGTACCTAAATTAACTACATAAATCACGACCTCAGACCTAGCATTAGTGAAACGACTTTGCCGCTTCGAGTTTTGTTGTTCAACGAGAAAAACTTACCTTGAGATTACATTGCAGCATTATAACTAAAATATTTATATATATATATTGAACTTTTATGAGTAGGTTACTGAATTGATGAGACTAGAATTTTCGTATAATATTATTTTTAATATGTAGGTACGTACTAAGTTTATATCTAGTTACAAAATATTTGTCATTCGTTTGGTTTTGCCAAACGACGAGAACATGATTAGTGAAAGGAATGTTTTGTGTAGGCCGCTCCTCGTCCTCGATATCTCATTCATAATCAAGGCAACCGAACGTTTTTGAACGTTGAGCACTGAGCGGTGAGCACTTGGACTATCACATTTGATTGATAAAGACGTAAGTGCTGTCATAAAATCTGGTAAGTTATTATGTTCAATGCACATATACGAGATATTTATAATATTTGTTTCTATTTTATCGTGAAAACACTAGTATTGTGCACCTTATAATCCTGGTAGCTTAGTATATTTTTTTTAATTTCAATGTTATGTTTTAATGTAATAATTGCAACTGTTTGATTGCCGTAAGTTTGGGGCATGAATAATTAATAATAAGACTGAAAAACACCGTTTACTGCTGAACACTTCCTGTTTTTTTTCATAACTTGCCCTATTTGATATCTATAAATACTCATGAATAATAAAGAATGAGAATTTTTTCATATTAGAGTTGGTAAGATTAACCGTATTGATTTTTAATTTAATGTCTAAAGGATTTTTAACGACACCGTTCTTATTCACTGCGGCATGAAGTGGTTACATATACCATGGTACCATACATACATACATAGTTGCACATCACCTTATGGTGGATGCAGATAAACAGCTAAGACCTAAAATATTACTTGTTATTTTAGTAGCACTTGACCAATTTTCGTTATCACTAAATAACGAGCATTTAATTAAACGTAATCTGTGCCAAATATTGTAGTACAAAGTAAATAATTATGTCACATACGCACAAAGTATAGACAGAGCGTTTACAAAGGTAACTTTGCGATATAAGTATTAATTGATGATACATTTTGACAAGGAAATTAACAAAGTAGTCCGATATTCATCCGGGACTAATTGTCATGAGATGAGTAGGTGCGATCCGTACGATCTTGTGTTTGTGAGTGTCCGTGTGGTGCGGAAATCCCTTCGGATACCACCTCCTGGTGGCATGTCGGACTCGAACCGACTAAAACTACACGCCATCGCGGGTACTAGGAGCCGGTGAACCAGGTACACCCTAGGAAGGAAAACCCTGGAACCCCCACGTACCTCGGGCCACCTACGGTTTCTAGATGGCCCTTTCCTGTGTGGAAACACCGATGTTTCCGTTGCTACCCCAAAAGGTGGGGCGCGAGAGCTGCGAAGCGTGCGCACTCCCCACCCGAGCCTGCTATTACTAGGGCTACATATCACCCCCAGACTTGCACTGTGTCACCACCCCTATTCATATCTTGGGTGTTGTAAGATGCTTAAATGGTGGACAACAGCACCTCAAAAGAGAGGAAAACTTCAAACAATATGAAAACCTATACCATCCCCTTCAGTCGTGTATAATCTTACTAGCCACCCGACCCGGATTCGTACAGTTGCAATGTTGTTAATCTCGTAGTAGGTACCTATCATAGATACATTAATAAATAAAGCGACTAATAATAATTATACTAGTGTACAGGATGTCTTTATATTATGCTTATTGCTTTTTTAATGAGATAATACAAACATGTTTACATCGGACTTTTTGTAGATCCGTTTGAAATATTCAAATCAGTTTTAATAAAACAGAACAATTCCTGAACACGAACAATAAAATAGAAACAAACAAAGAAGCATCTTTAATAATGCATGGACACAATACCCAATAGGAAGCCTTTATAAAATTGAATGGCAACTGTGAAAATTGAAAATATTCTCAAATGAGCTTTTTATTTCTAGTAAGATGGTATTGAAGCTGTACTCTGTGGCTGATGGCCCTCCATCACTATCCTGCAGACAAACCCTAGCAGCTTTGGATGTACCCTACGAGCTTGTTGATGTGAATTTTAATAACGGAGAACACATGACTGAGGACTATGCGAAGGTACGAAGATGTAATGATACCCCTACCCAATTTACTCTATCGCCGTCTTAGTGGATAAGTTCAGCATGATTAGTGCACTCTTCTATTAACTATAGATAACCATCCATGAAAAAAATCGATGATACCTCAAACTATTTTAATTACTATTTTGATTAAATTATTTCATTCAGGGATAGGAAGCAAAGACACTTTATAAGAGAGATGGTTTACTTGATTTACTTACTGTTTTGTTTGAATCAGCTAGTGCTCTTATAAAGCTGCTTCTACAAGCCTGGTGTGGTTCTCCCTTACATGTTTTTGTTTTCGGTTACAAATTAAATGGTCATCATATAGGTCTTATTAAGTTGTAAATTGATGTTCTTCTAACAAACTTTTAATTTTTTTATAGATAAATCCACAAAAAGAGATTCCAGTTCTAGTCGATGACGAATTCTGCCTAAGCGAAAGCGTGGCCATCATGCAATACATATGTGATAAGTACAAGCCGGATTCACCGTTGTATCCGAAGGAACCTAAAGCAAGGTAGTAAGATTTTCTCTAATATAACCACCAGTCAATATTCATTCGTATTTTACACTATTCAGCACAGATCCTGTACCGCTGGCTATATGTTATGAATGGTTATGAGATGTGTACCGTTTTAGCTAAGATAATCATCATCATTATTTTCGTATATTTATTATATTTGTAGAACCGTGCTAAAATAATTTTAATTCTGCTCATAAAGTTGTCACAATTGCATTAACAAAACGCATTCCAACGTGTTATAAACACGCCATGTTTAAAGTCTAGGTACTTCGTCTGAAAACTAAATAAATAAATATGTTCAGAGATTTTAACACACAACGCCATCTAGTCCCAAACTAAGCAGAGCTTGTAACTAGATTGCGTTGTGTGTCAGATTGCCGTAAATATTTTTCATTATTTTAAAATATATATTACATAAAAAACGATTTAATATTTTAATCTATATTTATGAATGAGCTTACTGGTTAATAAATTAAAAAGCAACATTTTATTAGCGAAACACGAAAATAGACGGATGGTTTTGATTTCAAAAATGTAATATTGCGCTATCTTATTGACAATAATGACAACTCATTTGTGTTCCATGTATTTCGCTGTAATCTAAAAACTAAATTAGGTCAATTTTGTAAAAATCTAGCAATTTAGAATATTATTCTCAGCGATATTAGCAGGCAAATAAACACAAACACAATCTCTACCATGAGATACATACGCCAGGCGGTACAAAAGTCTCATACAAACCTTGCAAGCACACGATGAACTAAACTAAACTAACACTAAACAAGCAAGCATGACATCATTTAGTAGTGTGACTGCTGCCATAGTCAAATAAGCTCCAGTAACGCTTGAGTACCTCAATGCTCCGTCCTATCGCCCACACTGTTTCTACTGCATATCAATGACTTGTTAGCCCTTGAAATTCATTGCTATGCAGATGACAGCACAGTCCATGGGCGATATGTTGGACACCCTACAACCAAGCAACCAGACATTGAAGAAAAACAAGACGGTTCTTCTCGCTCGAGTCTGTCTTTCCTTTACAAGACCAAGGTTCGGTTTGACGCTCTCGACCGGTTGCAGCGGCAAGCAATCATTGACAGTTCCTTAGCCACCGAGTCCCTTGAATCTCTGCATTAACTATTATAATCCATCAAAACCATATATCATTAGTATTCTTATAAACTACGTCCAAATATCTTGCATAGCGCTAAGCGGAGCCACTGGTTCTCAAAATAGAGGAAATCCTAGTTTGAGGATCAGGGGTCTCATATAATTGTTTGCCATACTTGTTATATAATTTGTTATTGTAAATAAAATAACTGTGTTACTTTCTTATTGTATGGTTAAGTTTATGTCCTAAACTATTATTATTATTTTAGTTGCGTAGAGATATGGCATCAATGGCAGTCCTCTATCGCCTTTATCATGGAGAGTGTTCTGAAGAGCTCTTCCAATCGGTCCCTCCTCCTTTCCTCTACAGGGCAACACGCCTTGGGAGTCATCGTTTCAGAGTGGTGGACATACGCTCTCGTACTCATCGCTTCGGTTCTTCCTTCCTGTGCCGAGCCTTCAAAACCTGGAACTCATTATGTTTCCGTCCCACTATGATCCCGGGTGCTTTAAGCGGGACCATAAAAAGCATCTTACTAGGCCGTCATAGTGTGGGTCACCATGTTGCACTGTCCTTATTTGCATTGAGGATGGTAACCACCACTATTGGATTTTGCTCAAGCTTTCCATCAACACACACAGCAGTTATTTTGGCAGCTCAAACTTGAAAAACAAAAGTAAACCCTTAATTATCTATGGCAGTTGTCCTACCGTCGGTGTGGAAAAGACTAACTATCTGCAATTTTCTCGCTTATTAAAACGTACAAACATACTGTGTAAACAAAAGAGACAATGAGAAAAGAGCAGTGTTAAAGTTTGTTCCAAATAACTGTGGATGAGTATTATTGAATGTGTTCGACAATATCTCTGTATGTTAATACGTGTATTTACAAAGCCGCAATTTAAAAAAAGATCTCTAGTTGCTTTGTTGGCGTAAGTTTTGACCGCCAAGCGAGAATCGCAGAGCGAGTATTAAATCTTTTGCCACTCAACGCTCAGCGAAAAACTAGTGGAGCGAATCCTCGCCGACAGTGTAAACAGTCAGCGACCCACTATTAATGTATGTATCTCTTTTGATTACACGGAAGGTATGTCCATTGTACAATACAGCCGAAATATCTTTATGAGTCCAAACTTCGCGCAAAAGGTTGCGCAATAACATTCTATATAAGAACAAAATGGTGGCATGAGGCAAAGTTCGGGGGGCGGTGGTCTGGGCTAGAGATTGACCACAAGTAAACACAATCGACTTTTTATTCACTCTAATATCTTAATCAATTAGTTTTATTTAAAAGTTTTTGATTATTGTTTATATAACATATTAAACGAAATAGATTTACAAATATTAATGAATTTTGTAGTTAAATATTAATGAACGAGATTTCGACCTTAGAAAAAAGTCAGTTGAAAGACATGATTTATTTAAATATCAGTTATCTACGAGTATTAACGTCTACTTGACTAACGACTGTTTGAGAAAAGTTAAAAACTCCTTATAAAATTTAAAATATATGTATATTTTCAATTGATTTGAATAAATATCGATCAGACAACACCCTCAGGCATATTGGACATACCTTTTTGGTTATTTCGAGTGTACATAAAGGCAAAGTTCGCAGAGCATAGGTTCTATGTTCAGACTCGCCAAGATACGTCGGCCGTGTAGTACGTTTCTTGAGCAAAAAAATATCCGATAGTTGATCGACTTAGTCGTTTCATCGCCAACGGTGGAACAACTAAATCGATTAATAATGATTATGTTAAATCTAAGACGGCAAAAGAGTGCAATCCCAGAACAACCATCAAGAATAATAGTTAATTGCTATTACTAATTCTGTTATACTATTTCAGGGCATTAATAAATCATCGATTGTTGTTCAATCTGACTACATATTATGCTAGCATTGCTCCTTACGCAGTAAGTTCATTAAATTAAATTCTTATGTACTCTATACTAAGTAGTTGATCAAGTAAAACTCTGCTTTACCATATAAAGTACCTAATATAAATGAGGGGAGGTGAAAGGAAACTAAAAAAACTTTACTACTTATTCTCATACCTCATCCTTGTCTCTTGGCCGGTTTTTTGTTAATAGTGTTTGACGTCCAATTGCAGATGGCACCAATATTTTTTGACTACGAACGTACCGCTGGGGGTTTAAAAAGAGTTTACATGGCAATGGAGGTTTTCGAGACGTATCTTAATCGCCTGGGAACAACGTATGCAGCCGCAGACCACTTGACAATCGCTGACTTTCCGCTTATCAATAGCACTATGGCCTTGGAAGCTATTGATGTTGATTTCTCGAAATTTCCAAAGGTAAGTGGGAAAGCGCGCCAGTAGCAAATAAAAAAAATCGGTCAAGTCAGGCTCGCGCAGGAAAGGTTCTATACTATTATTTATACATTTCAAGCGCAGCCGTTATTAACATCAAAAAAGTAAAGAAAACAAGTTTGTTATGCAACAGGCCCCCTTAAATATCTACTTTATTTATTTTTTTATTAGTATTTGTTGTTATAGCGGCATTAGAAATATATCATCTGTGAAAATTCAAACGGTCTAGCTATAACTGTTCATAAGATATAGCCCGGTGACAGACGGATGGACAGGCAGACAAACGGCGACGAATAGTTTTTACCTTTGGGTACGGAACCCAAATACTGTCCCAATTAAACACGCTTATACATAATCAAAGTGTAGTCGACTGACGCGCCAATCGTTTACTCGGAACGGTGCTATTACAATCCTTGCGTCCCTATATCAACCAAAGGGACCTAAAAAACGATATCTTTCTAACGAATCTGGCCAAGTTACGTGCCGGTTTCTATACCAGACGATTTAACAATGAGGAATGTTTGATTGGAACTCGTAAGTATCCTAAATTATTCACCACTAAAAGTAGATTGCATCATTCAGAAGATCATTTTAATATTAGTAAACTTTTACTTGTATTCTAGTCGTACTTTGCCTGACAGACTGATGTCAGCATTTTATTAGTGCCTTAATGACGTCACATCATTGCGCCTCGTGTTTCAGATAACGTGATAGGTTTACAGATTAAAAATATAGGTTTTAAAACTAAATCTATGAAAACAATCAAGATATAATAAGTTAAATTTTTTTTTCAACTTCAATTTTAAAATTTTTGTTTCAACTTAATTTTTTCCATGATTGCTTAAGAGTTCAGTTCAGTGCAGTGAAATAAACATGAATATTTTCACGTGTTTTTTTTGTTCACCACCGAAAGTACCCTATTATTGGAGTGTACTTATATTCTGAGCCGTCCTGTGATTAATTAATTCCATTTTAAATATATTTTCAGATTACTAAATGGTACAATGAATTCAAGAAAATCCATCCTTCGTTATGGAAGATCTCTTTAGATGGAATGAAAGAAATTCAATATTTTGAGGCAAATCGTCCCGATTTATCACATCTCAATCACCCTATTCACCCTGCTAGGAAAACTAAAACGTAATAAAATCCTTCTAGAACATACATACGTACATAGATACTGCCGCTTCTTATTTATTTCACAATGATACTTCAACGACTTAAAACATGTAAGTAACCCACAGATCCTTTATATGTGCTGCGTAATTTTGGATTATTCAAAAGAGGTAAAGTTGACTCCAGTTTTTTTTAGAATCGGCTCCGTAGGCAATGTGTCTTAGGCTTTCCAAGACTAAATAAAACGACATAATAAAGAACATTTTGTAAGAACTTTGTATTTATTTAATTTCATATATTACATGTAATATTAAAATATTATTTGTGAAATGTATCTGTGCGCATTTAACTGTTGTGTTAAAACAACATTTCTATTGAATTAATATCGATTTTTTTTATTAATTTGTCCAGAAAGATGATCTTGTTTTAACTAGAAGGATGCTATAACGGATTTTATTAATAAGTTTTTAAAAATCAAACAATCCATCAGATCCTGGAAAAATAGGTCTTTGTTTTTGGGGTCTGTTAGCTGATTGTCTTTTATTGCCCAAAATACCACTCACTCCTCCAAGTCCTCCGAGACCTGGCATTTGATTTTGTGATTGCGTTTGGGTAGGCTGAACTGGTAACAATTGTCCAAAATTTCCAGCCTGAGTCAACTGGTTTGTTAAACCTTCAGCCACCTTATCTGGTTTGACTAATGATCCGGTTATACCAAATAGATTGCCCAGTAAGTTCTTGCAAACATCCCCGGTTAGTCTGTCTGCCATATTACCCCATAAACCGAGCTGACAGAATCTGAAAACAAATTTAATGAACTAAATGTTAATACTTGTGCAAAAATATTAATTTTAAAACGCAATGTTTGTGAGGAACTTACCTGAAGTCTTTAGAAATGGTCATCTCATTACCGATTTTCAGAAATTGATTATTTTTACCGTCCGGGCTAGATAAGAGAGAATTAAATATATTTTTGTTAGTAGTTCCATTCTTCGTTTTTTCATCCTCATTCTCATCTACACCATGGGCAAATTTGGCAATCAATCCCACGAAGTTGTTCCTAACGCGCGCATCTGTGGAAGATATTTCACCTCCTACTGGTTTTCCATCTGAATCCAGTGGTTCGAAAATATATGCAAGTTCGTCGCCATGAGAAGGTCCTTTTACGCTTTGTGGCACTTGCATTGAATTATGTTCAGATTTTTCTACAAAAAAGATTTATTTTAAATTATTGCGAATAATTTTTCATGCAGTATCTCAAACTTAGTTATTTCCACTCACTCATAGCAATATAGTCTTAAGTTAAAATTGTAATATTTTTGTTATTATCATCAGCTTATCGCAGTTCACTGATAATATAGGCTTCTTCAATTGCACGTACCTTTGTCATAAGTAGGTTTTTCGATTTGATTCAAACTACATTCAGTGGTTGTCCCATGGAATCAATGCTAGGTATATGAATGAAAACATATAATTACCTGCTAAAGGGACTCCGGGCAAAAAGTGCCACCCTTTGGAGAGGTTTCCAACGTGCTCGAAGCTATACAAAAAAGCCTTGCCGCCTGAACTCCACTGTTGGACGCTCTGATAAGCAGGAAGGTTAAATAGTGCATCACCTACAAGAAACGCTATTAGTAATAACCAGAACGAAGTCAAAAAAACAAAAATAAAATTTTCATTTCATTCAACTACGACTGTGATATGTTAAATGTGTTTATTTAAACTGTTCATGACCACGGCATAGTTAATAATAATTATTACCTGTGGCTTCTGCTACTTTGGCAAGTCCATCAGCTATTGAAAATGATTTCTCCAATAAATTATTAGTATAATAGTCAGCGATGGGCAAGATCGTTTGAACTTGGGAAGCGAAGGGTATCAGACCACCTACATCTTTTACCACATTTTGAAGGCCACCGACTAGATCTTTCTTTAAAAAGTCCTTCACGTTCTGAATTTGGTTTGTTAGGAATTTATTGAATTTTCCTAAAAATAAAATAAAATTAGTATTAAGATATTAAAATTAAATTTATTCTTACAACTAATTAGAAGCAAAATAAAAAACTAAAAACATCAATGTGTGCATATTACGTGTTAATGTCCACGCAACGGAGGGATATGATCCACGCAAACATTGTTAACAAGTAAAACTTCACATACCGAAGACCGCTCGAGATGTTTCTGCGGAGGTGACACCAGTGAGCATAGGGACACGTTTCTGTTTCTTTTTAAGTGATTCAGCCGGTGCATCAGCTACCAGGGGTGGTAAACCTCGTAAATCATCTTCACCTTCTACTCTTGCGCCAGCACCTGCATACACAAAGTTTGACGTTCATTTTTAATACAAATACAATTCTCTTGTGTATTTGTATCCCCTTCTTGCCTCTAAAGAGCGCATGCGCTCCGACACCATTAGCCTTGAGATGACCTTATTTATTAGGGTAATTATTGAAATACCTTCATAAAAAGTACCCACATTAATAAATCTATTGGAAACTGATAGCAATAAGCTAAATAAAAGCCCGTAATATCCCGTACACGATGAGGACGTTGTATTTTTAGCAGCCTTTGCTAGATGGAATCCCAAATTATCATAATGTTTCGCTTATCCCCAAGATGTTTTTATTAATTTCATCGAAAGCTGACTGTAGTTGTACAAGAACATATAATATGCGTATATATGATGTATACCCCTAAGGGAATTTATACCTCGAAAAATCGGAGCATCTTTCCTTTTTGATAGGGATAGATGCTCAGATATTTTTTTAAATAAACTACACACACATATGAGCGAAACATATCCTCAAAGCACGACACCCCGAGGATAAATTAGGTGCAAGGTGACAGCGGCTCGTACCTATTCTCTTAATTCTTAGTGGCGAATGTGGAGAGTTAGTTTTTTTTTAAATGAGACATCTATCCCGGCTTTACTCTGCGATAAGCGTTTTAAAAATTCTATAATTGATAGTTTTATCTGAATCACCTGATCGTCCAGAAACTTCATCCAAGAATTTCTGTGTGTCCACCATGTTCATGTTCATATCGTTGTCTGCCTGCAATAAGAGTCCAGTATTTTATTTTATATTTTTATTTTATTCCAATTGATCTTTTGCTATGATTACATCTCTGATGTAATTTAATTATACATACGATGGAAAGTAAAATAATTAGAACTCTTCTTTACCTAATATCAACTTTTCCTGAAAGTTGTCTACTTGTTCACAAATTGTATTAGAACTTTACCACAACGAAAAATTATGTACCTACATCTCCGGAAACTATGAAAAAATTGATACACTTATATATATTCCATTATTTAACAGGTCCGGCAGTTCTTTCCCACTGATTTGTTTTCAAAAAACATGAATGAGGTAGTTTTTTTAAATAATATATGTTCATGCACATTTTTGTCCATGAAGTATTGAAACTCTCTTACAAACTTTCACTCTTCCCGAGTGATACTCAAGTGAACTCCCTTTATCTTCATTCCTATTAAGGTACGTGATTCATTTTGACGGAAAAACTTTCGCGAGTACGAGCACTTTTATTTTAGCTTTTTTTTTCTTACATAAATTGATCTAGCTGCACCAAAGCTAGGCAAATAAATGGTTCATTCTTAGAGAATCCACGGTCCAGATCCATGACGATCAAAACAACAACATGATGCAATTGACAATTTTCAGTGTCAGGAGACACTTGTCTTTTTAAAACAGTTTTTTTTGCATAAAAAGAGCGTTGTAGCAACGGATGAAGAGATGGGGGTAGGGAGGCAACATCGAAAATGTTTAATCATAATTATAACAACTTCTTCACCAGATCAAGAAATGCCCTAATCCAAACTTAATTAAGTTTAAATCTCTAGTCACAAAATAGCGTTTTCGCATAATTTATGCTCATTATCGACACAAGACTGTGAACCAGCACGGATCCAATACCAAAGATTAAATTTAGTATTGATTTTTATATTAATGTAATTAGAAAATAATAATATGAGATTTACTTTTAACGTCATTTAGTAATTTTTGTTTTTAATACATTCTCTTCCTTCACGTAAAATGAAACAGAAATATAGGTTACAAATATATGATGCTACTACTTACTAGTACAATTTTCTCATGAGGAAGTTGACGAAGACATATGAGTAGACTTTCAGCAGGTTTTTTAGGGCATCCAGTACGTTCGGCAATATTTTCAGCGTGTTTAGCAGGATCTGGTTTGATGGCTCCTGGAGAAAGTGGTGTTCCTGAGAGGGCAGCTACGCCAGTAGCGCTACGACCTTCAGGAGACATAGCTAAAAGAGATGCAGCACTGGCTCCGGAACCTTGACCCATGACGATCACACGTTTTGGATCACCACCGAAGAATTGAATATAGTCTTGAATCTGAATGTGAGAAAGAATATGTGAACTAATTCTTTGCTTTAAAACTTTACCGGCAAAAATTATAAAAGGTTATAGATTTTGTTATTTATACAGTGAATGCAAGTTCCTTTGAGCTTCATAATCACTTGAAAATTTGATAGAGTCATGGTGAGTTAATACCAATAAAATAAAAATTAAAAAAAGGCTACCTTATGGCTAGCTAAGTTATGTAATTATTCCGTACCCATAGCATAGCTGTGTGCAGGTCGAAGAGGCCGACGTTGCCACTAGCGTCTTTTTGGTTAGTGCTAAGGTACCCTAGAGATCCTAAGCGGTATTGAGCAGTCACCAGAATCGTGTCTTTTTGACTTAAGTGTTGACCCTGCAAAATAATATCAATTGAAATTAAATGCAATGTAAAATACGAATCATAAACGACAACCTTTTCATAGACTCCTTTTGTACCCTTATCACTTTACCAATGAACTCAATAGTCAGGTGTAGTACCGTACCGTATAGTAGTAATAAATAAAAATTTCTTTACCTACCTGGGCTGACGGGTGAAGCCATCTGTCACCCTCGCAGAATCAAGTCGGGTGGCACTTCTTAGGATAAGAGGGAGGGCGTACGATGGTTGTGAGTAGGATGGGTTCTTACACATGAGGGGCCATCTGAAAGACGTTGATGGGCTGGAGGCGTCTACTACACTACATCCAAAACAAAACAAACCTAGATGTACCTAACATCTAACATAATAATACCTAGGTATCTGTTAGTAGGTGTAATCTTTTTTATATCGGGTAGGTATGGGGGTCCATACTTCGACATCGACATCGATCTTCGATATCGACAAGCAAACTTACTTTCACATATTTGAAACTTCTCTTTAGGTTTTTGGCTGTTTTTAGAAAACATTATTTAATAAGCTGTTAAAATCAAAACAACGGATATCTATCATCAGCCTATCGCAGTCCACCGTTGGACATAGGCCTCTCCAATTGCACGCCACTTAGTTCGTTTTTCGGCTGCTCGCATCCAGCTTCTGCCAGACGTTTTGCGCAAATCATCACAACACCTGGCCTGTGGACGTCCAATACTACGTTTGCCGAGACGCGATATCCACTCAAGAACCCGTTTACCCCAACGGTTATCGATTCTACGGCAAATATGGCCAGCCCACTGCCACTTCAGCTTGCTAATCCTGTAGGCTACGTCGAATCCGTGGAGCAACGGGTCACATTTCCCCCCAACACAAAGGGATCCTCCGATAAAAGAGGTGTTCATGCCTGGCGGGCCACTCCAAGGTCCAAGTTCATCCGTAGGCTCAGCCAGGTCGTTCAATATGTGTTGTGGGTCCTGTAGCGTCTCTACCATCATGGTAGAGACGCTACAGGACCATCTCTCTGGAGGATCTCTACCATGATGACGATGTCGTCTGCAAATCGCAAGTGAGAGATGTATTCGCCATTGATGTTGATGCCGTACGCTTTCCAGTGCAGCGTCTTGAAAAAGTCCTCCATGGCATTAATCTACAATTTCGGAGATATAACGTCCCCTTGTCTCACTCCTCGAAGCAATGGTATGGGTGTTGTATGCAGATTCTATACTTGGACGGACATAGTGACGGCTTTGTAGAAACATCTCAACACTTGGATGTATCGCCAATCCACTTGGTAACGCTGCAGGGACTCTAGTAAAAACCATTTGATTAAATCTCGTACCTTCATCCCTGAGAATTCGAACCACATTTCCAAGGTTCTGGTTTACGTCTCTTACGGTTTCGATGGCAGAGAATCAGTTTTTCAGATTTGACTGAAATTTTTCAGATCCCATCGCGGCATGGAGCAAAGTTGGTCGGAGCCTGGATTTCATCAAACAGACACAAACGGTTCAGCCCTAAAGTCGATATTCAGAGAGCGTCGGACTAGTCGGTGATCACTAACGATGTTAAACATATTGATCACTGAAACATGTCCGAATATGTGCTTTCTGTCTGTCATGATGAAATCGATCTCATTTTGGTGATATCGTCAGGCCTTTGCCACTTTGTCCACTTTCTTTGGCGCTGTTTTTGTAAGAATGATTTCATCAAGAACAGCCCCTCCCGCTCGAGAAAGTTGACGACCATTTCCCCCCTATGATTCCTGCTTCCAAATCCATGGGATCCTATTACCGATTCGCTGTAAGTTTGTACTCCCATTTTTTCGTTTAAGTCACCTATAATAACGTTTTAGTAGTGGGTTTTAGTATTGAAATGGAGGGCCCTCGATATGTCATCGAACATATCCTCTATATCATCGTCCGAGTGAGCAGAGGTCATTCCGTACACTTGCTATACCTCTTGGTAAACTTGACAATGAGGTATACTACCCTGTTCAACACACTGGAAATTTTCACAATACTGCCAGAAAGCGACTTGTTTACCAGAAACCCCACGCCAACTTCGGTTTGTTGGTCTCCCTCGCGAAAGTACATCAGGTTGCCTTAGTCGAGGGTTATGGTATATTCCCCCACTCTTTGGACACCACATAACCCTAAGATATGCTACCTAATTTTCCCAAGCTCCACCTCAAGTTGTGCCAGATGTGAGTCTAGACATAACGTGCGGCCTAAGTTGCCAGGTTCAGTCGTTTGTGGTGGCCTCCCGTAACTTGGTGATTCTTAGCCATGACCAGGAATAGGGAGACTGCCGGGAATTGAAGGCCGTGGCTTTTGTTGTTTACGCATGGAGGGTTTTGCCTGTAATCACCACACTTGGCAGGTGGGTTGGTGATTGCACGGCGTAGCTTGTTGCACCGGTGACGCTGTTGCCCTTCACCGGCCCATTGTATTAAGTTACGCATGTTGGAATGGATATACCGACATCGGTCAATCACCAGAGCCTCGTTCATCATTCAGCAAGGTGCACCGCGTGCAGGTGAGGTTGGCTAGAGGTGGAAGATTGTGGTTCGGGCCCCTTACACCCAATGGAAGTGACTTTGCTATATATTTTCTCTCCGTTATTTATCATTATCGGATCGTTCAAGTGTCACCGTACGAGTCCGATCCAAAAAACAGGTTTAGAAAATAGGTATCCAGGGTTATACGAAAATTTCAATATGTGAAATGTGTCATCAAACATATATTATGATTTTCTTCAAATTAATTTTGCACCTTCAACAACTTGAAAAATATCTTTGTAATTCAGTCGATACGTCCCGCGATTAATAAAAATTTGATTTCGAGTACTCTAGTACTCGAAATCAAATTTCTACCAAATGCTCTATGTGTAACGAATTGTTTTACTTAGTACTTACACCGTATGCAGCTGTTGAACCTGACATATAATTGCCTCCGTGAATAAAGAATACAACAGGGCTACCTGAAAAGAGAAATATGTAATAATGGAAAGAAATTTAAAACAGTCTTAATTAACCATTATAAAGAAAATTTAAAAAACCCCTACATAAACACTTAATCGCGTTATCATACGCCAAAAACGCCTTATATCATTTTGGAAAAGAGCTGACACTCTTACACTACTAGACCGATATTACCCAAATATAGCTAAAAAGAATGAAAAAAAACCCGCATCGAAATCGCCCCACCCGTTTGAGAGCTACGACGCAACAGACGGACACACACAGAGAGATATACACACACACATACACACAGACAGACACGAACTTCAAACTTATAACAACCTTTTTCTTGCGTCGGGGGTTAAAAATGAACTAATATATCAAATGTAATATTTACCTTGTTCCTCAGCGGGCATCTTAGGAGCATAAACGTTAAGGCATAAGCAGTCCTCGTGGCCAATTACACGTTGTGGGTAATAAGGGTCTCGCTGAGGACATGGCAGACATTGGTTTACAGCCATCATTTCACCCGCGAGGTATTGGCGTACTGGACGCTGGAATCTACGCGGGCCTACAGGGGGTTCTGCATATCTGGTGGAAATACCATTCGATTTTTTTACTGGCTTAATATGTACGCCATGGAATCTAGTAATGTAAGTACTTAACATATACTTGCATAAGTATATTTCTTTATGTGTATATTACAAAAACATAGTATTAAAAGAAAATAAGCAAAGAAAGTAATGGAGATAAACTAATAATGTGTATTTATTTATAAATAAATAAATATTTCGCACATTTAACACACAACGCCATTTGGTCCCAAGCTAAGCAGAGCTTGTGTAATGGATACTAGACAACTTGTGTAAAAAAAATACTTTTTTGTAAAACCATACTTATTATACATAGAAAACACCCAAACTCCGAAACTGGGAGACAAGGCCTCGTGGCATTGAAGCCAGCTTTGTACAACAAGTGCATTATGTACTAAATAAAAAAAAATCTTATGACTATATTTATAAGGAAGTTGAGAAGCGTCGAAGGGTGGTGGTATCGCAATGGTGACAGGTGCGACTGAAAAGCGATCGAGCTCAGGTATTGCGCGACCTGCGCTCGATCGCTCGAGGACCTGCGACAGCTCGTGGAGTCTACGGCCGGGACGACAAACCATATACCAACCCGTATAGACAGCTTGGTATAGTAGATATAAATAAATAAATATTTCGGACATCTAACACACAACGCCTGTAAGTGACAAGCTAAGCAGAGCTTGTGTTATGGGTACAAGATAACTGATATAAATAAAATACTCATATTCTTTTTTTTATAAATACATGATGATGATGTTCCCCTAGCCGATTTCGGCCACGGTGGCCAGTTCAACTACGCAGGAGATATAATAGTGCACAAGTTTGTGCTCAAAAATAGGTGCACTCTCTGTTCCTTTACTATCATATTTCGGTGGCGACACGACCGGGGAGTGATCAGGCGCAGGACCGACGGCTTTACGTGCCTTCCGAGGTACGGGGACTAAGACCCAAACTTCCAAACTCTGAGCTGTTTTGCAGCATTTCTATAATCATAAAGACGAAAGCACCCAAACTCCGAAACAAAGACTTGCTGATCATACAATCATTTGGTCCGACCCTGATCAATCGAACCCGAGACCTCAAGCGCAGACATCGATTAAAACCTCCTTTCTAAAGAGAGGCTTATGTCCAGCCGTGGACTGTTAAGGGTCGATAATGACGCACGGTTTGTCGGTGTGCACTGGGCAAACCGTTAAAATCAAAAAATTTAATAAACTGCACAAACGTTAAGCTTTAGTAGATAGTCTAAACTCAATTGTAGATCTCTCCCTCTCTACTGATTAGAGGCACTAATTAATTTATCTAGGAACATAAGATTTTTTTGATAAAATTTTAATATATTTTCAAAGTAACGTTTAAGTGAATTTACACCGCACGCTATTAACGTGATTAAAAGGTTTCATTACCTCGGAAATGTTATAAAGATAATTCTAGCCGAGATAAAGATAATTTGATTAAACCAAACACCCAAGACATAAACAAAATCACTTTTTTACACTTAACATTCTATAAATAATAAACAAATTTATATGTTAACTGATTTGATCTATCAAACACCTCATATTAAGTGAAGTTTACCACCACACAAAAATGAAAACCGCATTCAAATCGGTTAAGCAACTTTTGAGATTACACAGCGAGCACAAATACACAATCATACATATATTCTAAAAAACTATTGTTTTACATTCTTTAATAAGTACCCCTTGATCAGTTTTTATATATACACATCGACCTGTTACAAATTTAATATATATACAATAGGTACCTACTTATTAACACCGGATGGATAGTCTGTTGTAATCTGCTTGTCAAATAACTAGCGGAAAATATTTATCTGCATCCGCTGAACAGTTCATTCGAAACAGTTTTTAAATGATATACTCGTAGGTACCTAATGAATTAACAAATTACTTAGTCTTTTTTATGTAAGCTAAACCCATGTAGTGCGTTAAAAATCCCCTTGTCCTATTTTATATCCTATACACAATATATACTGATAAATCGTAGCGATTAATCTGTGCAGACGGATCTACGTAGACTTTATATTATCTATCTATATGAATAAAGATGTATGTACGCGCTTAACTTTCGGTCGACTGCACCAAATTGGATAATTCTTTTTTTTATGTGTATATATTTCAAAACTTGTCCTGACTTTAAGTCAGGACAAGTTTTGAAAAAAATAAAAGTAAACCGGAAATGTTATATTTCCTTAGTCCGCTTAGTCGTATACACTGCGGTCCTGCGGAAAGTTAACACAGGCTTATAAAAATTAGATTTTCGGTAATTCAGAAAATTTTCACGTAAATTAATATGGCGGTACGAAGTTCGCCGGGTTAGCTAGTAGTTTACAATACACTAGTGTATGTACATAAATTTTCCTTTTATTTATATAATCACAAGTAATATCACAAGTGCGCCATAATCTTCCACCGTGGATATTTAACATGTCTCTTGCATCGGGGTCTGCAGGAAGTGACGAACGACGACAAAATAATATTATATTCGATTTAAGTATCTTTTGATCTGAGATCGCAACCACTTACAACGTAATGCTATGTTTACACGCCTGCGAGTACTAGGCAGTCGCTCACAAACTATAAACTTTCACTCGCTTAATTAAATTTGACTACACGGTTGGCCTAGTGGTTTCAGTGGTCGCCACACCGCTTCCTACTGCGCCAAGTGTTGTGGGTTCAATTCCTACATGGGACAACACTTTGTGTGATCCATAAATTGTTGTTCTAAGTCTGGGTGTACTTTGTGTCCGTTTCATGTATGTTTGTAAAGATCCCCGCGACACAGGAATTTATATTCCTAATGCGGGAGTTGTCTTGTATAGAACAAAAAAAAAAGTAACTCATAAATCGTAATTTGTAGGAATCGGCGTTTAAAGTTTAGCACTTTTCTCGCGCAAATTTTAATTAATATTTACAAATATTTGTTAAGTTATTCAGAAAGTTTTACTGATGATTATGTAAGTTTAAACTAAAGAGATTAAGATGACTGAAAAAATAGACTGCAATCAGTTCCAGATAGGTAATTTTGATTACAAAAAATAACCTGACAGCTTACATCACTTTATGCAAAATAACATTGATACCTGTGCAAGTTTAAAAATTAATCTGATGAATTTTGGTTTACCTTTATATTTTTGTTTAATTTTTTAACACAACAGATTCAAATCGAAATGCATTGTAGTTTCATAAAATGTATTTTATAACAAAACGAATTATCACGAACATCTCCTGTTTAGTGATAACTAATACAATGTAAAATACTTAGGTTTTACTCGAAAACAGAATGATTACGTGACACACTAAACGAAAATTCCTAACCTAACTAAGCCTAACTCTAACTCTAATTCTAACCTAACTCACTACCGATATATCGCTAATTATTACGATCGACTCTTTACTGGAGACTTTATCGTGGCATTAGCGAATGGAGTCATATTCATGGACTTAATCCTGTTAAGACACAGGTATGTGTTATTGGCGGTTCCAGACTGGTCTCGAGAATTAACTGGACACAACTACCTCAAATTCAATTTGGTGGCACCACCCTTGAGATCAGTACTAATGTCAAAAATTTAGGGATCTGCATAGACAATACCTTGTCTTGGGGTTCACAGATACAAGAGGTCAGTCGAAAGATATTTGCTTCTGCCCGGTCTCTACGATAATTACGCAATTTTCTTCCGATTGCAACTAGGGCTGCACTTGCACAAGCACCACATCTGCCAATTTCGACTATACCGATGTCAGCTATCCGAATGTCACTGAAGCACATCTTGATAAGCTTGAGCGACTACAAAATCTCTGTATACGATTCGTGTTTGGCTTACTTAAATATGATCACGTCTCTGAATTCCGTCAATTGCTCAAGTGGTTTCCAATTCGCTCTCGCCGGAATACTTATATTCTTATTTTTCTCTACAATATATTGTTTAATCCCAGAGCCCCCTTCTACCTCAAAGAACGATTCAAGTTCCTTAATGACACACATAAAAATGTCTAAGGTGATCTGAGGATTTGAGACTGGAGATGCCTCAGCATTCCACAAAATTTTACGACCAGTCTTTCACTGTTGAAGCTGTACGCTTGTGGAATGCACTGCCGGTGAACATCAGGCAAGCACAAACAATAAATGCATTGAAAAAAATGGTTTATGAACTTTATGCATCTTAATTAAGATGATCATTAAACAAGGTATGCTGTGAATATTTTTATTTATTTATTATTATTATTATTATTTTTATGCGTTTTTTAGTTATGTATTTTTTGTTTCAGTATGTATTCGTTACATGGGTATGTGTGTATATGTGTCAGCACTGACAACTACCACTGTCTCTCCTATACATTTCGATCCATCCTAAGGTTGCCTGGAAGAGATTGCTTTTGGCAACAAGCTATTACAACTTTACGCGACCCAAGCCAAACAGCCCGTATACACGCGTTGTGAATGTGGAGGGTTGTCGAGGCGTGGTACGCATTTAAACGCACCATAACGTGTTTAGAAAGCTTTAGAGAGCGTCCGGAGTTTTCTTGTTTTGGGCGATCGATTATTCTTATGGAGTTTCTTTAAATAGTAAAAGAAGTAGTATCTGACACCTGTTGTGTACTTTTATCATACATGAGCCCTATATATGAAGCCCCAACCCATTGATTAGAATAAAAATAATAATGGTCAAAAATACTTGATCGTGTAAGTTTTTGAACGTAACTTAAGGCAGGGGGTGTTTCACAAATTTCAAGAAAAATGCATGACCACATTTTCAAAAGCAGATTTTTTCACTTTTAAGAAAATAATGCAATCAGTCTTTAAACCTAGACTTAATTATCGGTGTCTTTATACTCTTACGTGGTGTTTACAGCAAAAAAAAATCTGTCTGACTGTTTGTCTGCCTGTCCAGCTAATCTCTGGAAAGCTGGATCGATGTTAACGAAATTTCCACCGCCAGATAACTGATGATACAAAACATAACTCTAAGCCACTTTTTTATTTTTTAACTAGCTTCGCACCGCGGCACTATCTGTGTTTTTTGTTGTAAAGGGACAACAACAACCGTTACACCGTAGAGATACACTATACCTTATTCCTAATCTAACATTACTTTTACCTTATACCGAAGAAACTGTAGTATCCTAGCCGATCATCCTTAATTCCTTCGATTCGAGCACTAAAACCATGAAGCTGAGTGAAGATCACGGCTGCATCGGGTTCAGGAGGCGACGCTGGTTCGCCTCCGACCACCGCCTGTGCAGGTCGAGCTGCCAACGTTACCAATACAAGCGCAATGTGCCACATGCTTGATTACTTCGGACACACGCGACGCTTGGTACTACAAAAGCCGGACTACTGATATTATAAAGCAGGAATTTAAAGTTCATTTTATTTGCGCCCACGCACCCGAAGATCTTTATGATAAATCCAAATCCTGTGTGACGATTCGTCAACCGTAAAATAAAATCGATAGCAAATTTATTTCATAAACATAACATCTTAAAAAAAAATATTTGGGGTCGGTTACTATTCGGTTTACCTGAATATCAGTTTTTCCACGAGACGACTAGCACTAAACCTTCGCAAGCTTGAGGACTAACTGAAGATGAAATAATTGTCATGGCATTTGAGGGCACTGACTTGGCAATAATGGCTGTTATTAATATTTGTGACAACTGCGACCGACAATTTAACTTACTCTTCAAAATTATAAACGTAAAACACCGCTAACTTCCATAATCCGTGCTATTGTTTTGATTTTTTCATAAGGAACCGCAATCATTTTTTTTAACTCGACCCGGGAATGAAACCCGGGACCTCTTGATCAACAGTCGACTGTCGTATACGCTAGCTGCTAGATCTTAGAGGCAGTTTTACCCAATGTACAAATCATACTAGCTGACCCCCGCAACTTCATCAGCGTCTCCTATCGCCCGTGATGTTATTATAAAGTGGTAATAAATCAGATTATCATAAAAAATAATATAGTTAGCTAATCTCAAGAGATTGACAAAATCTGTCGCCACTTTTTTAAGATGTTTTAAAAGTGAATAATTCTTAAATATATTATTGTTGTAGCACTTGAACCGCAGCGCACGCAATGAAAGCTCTCAAACGGCATAATTTTCCCCTGGTTTTGCAACATATTTCATTGATATTTCGCTCCTATTGGTATTAGCATAATGATATTAAACCTATAGCATTGTGCTGTCTAATACTGAAAGAATTTTTCAAATCAGACGATTAGCTCCTGAAATTTGCTCGTTCAAACAAATTCTTCAGCTTTATATATTAATGAACATTTACAATATGAATTCCTCTCGAATGTGTATGTTGTGAATGTGTTTAGAAGAGTAATGTTCTCTTCTGAATAAAAAACACTTAGAAGGCTGCTCGCGATTTCTCTGGTAATGTGACTACTTTCTGAGTACACTGAGAACGGTATCAAATACAAAAAGAATTTTATAAATCTGCCTAATTCGGAAAAAATCTCATTTTACAAAAAAAAACCTTCCTTTCTTGAAGCCGGTTCACAAAATTCCACTAAGTACTAAAACATATGTATATATACAGAAGGGACTGCTAATAGTTATTTGGTACACGAGAGTGCAAAACTACTTTTTAATCGTGTGCTCAATTTTATGACTAAGCAAGCGAAGCATTAAAAAATTTGAATACTGATCGTTAGCGAAGGAATCAAAAGAGCACGAGGTGAAAAATCTTTGCACTTGAATGCAACACGTATCTTTTCATCCCGCCTCAGCGAAAAATGACTAAAGTCAAAAAAAGCATTTACAACTCTGTGATTTACAATCACAAGATTTTAAACCTGAGGTTTTAACAATATGACGTTAAAAGAAAAGGCAAAACAAATAAAAAAAATACACCAAGAAGGTCCCGAGTCTGAGTTTTTAAAAATTAAAAAAGGTTGTATGATAAATTCGGTGCCATGGACGTAGAAGTAAATAGATTTAATGATGTTTTGGGTTCACTGTTTGCCAATTGATTAGATAACCGTTACGTTCGGGGCGGGTAGATGTATCGTCCCGAATCGTTTCGAGCATTCCGGCTCGACCATTCATGAGATTCGAGCACAACTTATTGATAATTATAGACCTAGGAAGCCTTGCCATAAGACGTCTCGAGGACGATCATTCAAATTACATTTGATTATTGAATCTGTGCTCAGAGGATATTCCCGAGTTAAAAGCGTGACCCCAGCGCAACAAATATATATGGTGATTGTCACACGATGTCACTAATGAACTGTGTTTAATACTAAGTCACGAAGGAGATCGTTTCTTGTTTTTTCGAAAGACGGTCCCCATTTCATCTCATCCACGTTTTTCACATTTTTTATCATTAATTTAGTTAGTTAGTAGAAATAGCAGATTTAATATTAGCTGGTTACCATATCATCAAAAGAAGAAGAAATGAGAGATGGAGACCGTTTTTTGCTTTTGCGAATGACGGTCCCCATTTCATGTCATTCACAACTTTTATATTTTTTATCATTAATTCCATCACGACGAAGACTTAATTAAACACTTAGAATTGAAGACTTTTGACTTTTGATTGAAAACCAGTGCAAATTGCGATCTATTACTCAGTTATGATTAATGAAACTAGAGATACGAGTATGCCAATCATAAAGAAGTAACATTCTGCTTTCTTTATGTGGACGTAAAGCCTAATAAAACGGCATAAACGACAGAGGATTTATTTGAAATTTTCAATGATACCTCATTGCAAATTTAAGGCGATTCGTCATAAATATTAGGACATGTAGATTAATTATTCTTATTCTTCAATCCCCAATCGCGGATTAACACTTCGTTACTTTTTTGAGTCATCAAATGAGCATGAGCAGCCATGGGCGTACCCAGGCGGGGGGCAGCAAGCTTTCCCCCCCCCCCTGGGTTTGGTTACGTACCTACTATCTTCTTTTATCAATAAAAGTTAAGAAAAAGTACTTTTTGCCATTTGGAGTACAATAGGTATACAACTTGTAAAAATCGTGCACCGCGTCCTTTCTACCAACACGCTAACAGCGCTGCAAGCAAACATGGCGCGGAACCTCAATCGGTGGCCGCCTTGGTCCTCGCTTCCACAACAACATTATTGAATTTTGTCGAGCCACTTTGTGTGCCGTGAAGAATAGATCATCGGAGTACTCAAACTTACGGGTCAGATTTGTGGGGTAATACTTGTAATGGTATTTTAAGGATTTTTTTAAAATAATACAGTTTTTAATTGTTTATAAAAATAAAAATGCCCAAGTATCTATTAGCCTTGGGAGGACCAAAATTAGCCAATCATTTAGGAATTGATTTAGCGACTGAACTCTATCACTACTCTGTGACAAATGGTTGCATTATACCTATACTTCTTGAAAATTTCTTATGTACTAAGTTGGTTCTTATACAAAATAAAGTGACAAATTGAGTGTTACCTAATTTTATGTACTAGCTTGGCGTTCTCAATAAATCGAGACGATATTTCACTCTGGCCCACCGCGTTCTGCTTTATAAGGCGTAGGTTCGGTCTTATATGGAATACGGTTCTCATTTTTGGGCAGAAGCACCCCAGTACCAGCTCCTCCCTCTGTCTAACGGAGAGCAACTAGAATCGTCGACTGCTAAAATGTTTGGAATCGGCTAGATTCTCTGGAACTGCGTAAAGATGTAGCCTCGCTATGCAACTTCTAATGCTGTTACTATGGGAAGTGTCCCGAAGAATTTTTTGAACTGATCCCTGCCGCCTCTGTTCGCCATCATCCTAAGCGACTGAAGTTTTATGCCTATCATTTAGATGGTTGGCAGTCCACAACTGTAGCAATAGTAGCGGGGAACACCGCGGGGCTCAGCTAGTCTAAAGTCTAAAACCGGATTTGCCCGTGTGAGTACCCATAAGGTATAACTGATATAGTAAAAATAATATATACATATAAACTCTATGTAAAATAGGCGTAGAGTTAAAAGAGGAGACTATTATTAAGAAGATAAAAATATCTGAATGATATCAGAGATGAACCCAGCGACCTAGGCGACAATTAAGGACTGTTATTCTAAGTTTTATTGTGATTTTAAGATTATTTTAATTAAGTGTCTTTTACACGTCAGAAGATTTATTTCTCAAATCCATGGAACCCTACCCTAATACGTAACAATATTTAAAACACACCAACATGGAAAAAAATTGAGCTCACTTTTCTATTTTGCCTTGCCTAAAGTCTGACTTGGCTTGTTTTCATATACGAATTATTATTAAGTACCTAGTAACATAGTCATGGAATACCCTTATGTTTGATGGCTGGTTTCTACCAGCAAGCCATACGGCAATACGGCAGAATAAAATAATTACTTTCAGTTTAAGTATTTAAAACTAGCCAAGTCAAACTTTAGGCTTCAATATATTATCTTAAGTATTTAGAAGAAATTATATTTTAAGTTGTCATTAAATATTTTTTTATGATTTAAGTGGCAAACGAGCAGGCGTATCGCCTGATGGTAAGCGATAAATAAATATTTTATGTTCTTTAAATAAATTTCAGAACTGACTATTGAACTTGGCACCTATTTACATCTTATCCTACTAGTTTTGTCGTTGAAGTGAATAACCAAGGCATATATCATAATATTGAACTTGGCTCTCGTTTCACATTTATGTTTTTGATGGGATATCATTACTTTTTGTACAGAAATTATTAGTAGGTACTAATTCGTAATACAATTATTACTATGTATTCTTATTGATAATTATTTAAATATTAAAATAATATTGAAATTATAATTTAAATCCCAGTTAATATTGTAATAAACACAAAAATCGACTATAATCGTAGTTATATATTGTAATTACTAAAACTCGTATATAATGGGTGGTGTTCTACTCGTACGTTCACGTAAAGACCTTAAAATCCACATAAAGACAGGGTTTGATTAATTTTGATCGCTTATTTTTAAACTACAAGTTTTATTATGGGTACTAGAGGTGTTCCTGACAAAATCAGTATAGTTAAGATGTTATTATGAAGTAAAGTTAACTTAATCACATAGTTATTAAAATTTACTAGTTTCTGATTTATTCCTATGTATTCACAAAACTACGTGTTCTGGTTTCTGGTTGCCGAATTGGGACTTTCTAGGTCATCTGGAACTGGGTTAGAATTTTGATCTATAGATGAGTCAATGATAAAAATGACAATTTTTGGACGTTAATATTTAACTAGCCGTTTGAGGTGTGTTTATGAAATTTAGAGGTTATATGTTTCTTGCAAGTCTTAATAAATTAGCCAATGGACAATAGCGAAAAACTTCTTGATAGAATTGCCAAGCATCTATAAATGTCATAATTACAAATGTGAAATGTACCTACAAGTTGTCAATACATAACCCCGAAATGTTCAACCTGGAATATCTTCAATTCACTACTTCTTTCAGTGGTGCTCCTTTAAGTATTATAATATTACATATTTTTCATTAGTAGACGCAAGAAATTTATGTTAACAAAAATTTATAGGGGGATCTGCCATTGTCCTTTGACATGTCTATGTGAAATAGTTTTTGGGTTATGAGGCTGTCAAAAGTAGCCCCTAATGGTTCGTGTAATATTACACACGTTGCTGCTCGCCACTTCTGTAAGCTTGAACTTGGCTTGACACGCTGCCGCTTATCTAGATAATCTAAGGTTCAACATCTTGCAGAAATAAAAAAATCACGCGATTGTTTGATTATTCGTAGAAATTTAAACTCATATATACCCCATTAAAATCATTCGTCTCAATAGTATAAATTACTTCATAATTAAAAATTGTATAACTTAAATTACAATTGTTCTGTGATGCGTTCCAATAACGCAGTGTTCCGTAAACTTTTTGGGTTAAATATACATCTCGGATAATAATTTTTTTCGAGGTACACCATAAATGAAAAAATAGTTTTTAAGTAATATTAATCTACATTTATTAACAAAACAATGTTTCTAGTTAGTCAAGAAACTATATTTATGCATCATCATCATCATCATCATTCATCAACAACCCATAATATCCCACTGCTGGGCTCGAGTCTCCTCTCAGGAGAGAGAAGGCCATATGTCCTCACGCTGGCCGTGTGCGGGTTGTAGACTGGCAATACGTTAGAGGTACGTAATCTTGCCGTCGGATGTTTTCAAATCGCCGAAAGGCCTCCAGCTAAGCTTCACGACTGTTATCGGACCGACTGCTAAACGTGACCTCAGGCCACCCATTCAGGTACTGACCACGCCGTCTTTGCTTACCCTAGGTAATTGTTTCAAATCACCGAGTGAATCTGGGCTATGAGCGCCATTTATTATTTATCAACAGATATAAACTAAAATTTCCGGAAAATATTTTATGAGAAATATGAGTCTGTTTAATTCAGCACAGACGGTCTCATTTCTTCGTCGATCGTCTTGAGGCGTTCCCTTTTTTTGGTTTCTCCCGACTGCGAAAGAAGTAGGGTTATATTTTTCGAGTATATGTTAGTATATTTCTTTGGAATGCCCTAGAGCCTAAACGGCTTGACGTATATAACACATGTGGTGTAAATAGATTTATCGAAGTCGTGTGACACTTGAAAAAACACTAGATTAAGGATTTATGGCGCAAAAAATATATATATTTTTGTGGTAAGAATTAAAACTCTTAATTCACATACTAACATAGGTCGTTGCAAATCGCAAAAGTAATGCCATTCCAGATTATGCTTATTGAAATATTCTTCTGTTACTTTAAATATTTCTTATAGTCTTAGTTGTGTGACTAAGCAGTGGCAGGCAATATAAAAAATCGTCAGAAATTTGAACAGCCTTGTCTGTAAGTGAATTCTAAAGGATCCTTATATGCACAGACCTCAAGCACTTTGGATAATATGAGAAGAATAGAAATAGGGCGAAAATGTTCACAAAGGAAGAATAGAAATAGAGCGAAAATATACAGGAAGAGAAGAGTAGAAACAAGGCGAAAATGTTCAGAAACAGAAGAATAGAAATAGAGCGAAAATATTCAGAAGGTGTAGACTACAAATGGGATAAAAATGTTCAGGAAGGGAAGAATAGAAATAGGGCGAAAATATTCAAGAACTGAGGGACTACTTTTTTCGGGAAGAGGGATGACGTAGGCCTTTCTCTAATGCCAACATGCTCAATGGCATTAGAGCGGATAGATAGGATAATCTTCTAGATGTCCTCAAAGGGCAATGAAGAAAATTCAAATGAGTCAATACCGGGACACTTAGTTTGAAGATCCAGCGTAGTTGTGGATGAGAAATGACAATTGATATCATAGAAACTAAAAGTTTTTTTGAACTCGTAATGTTGTTGTTTGCCAGTACCTAATGTACCGATGAACCATGTTGCTCAAGCCGGGACAAAGGCTTTAAGAGATGCTTTGGGAGGCTTCGGAGTATAAGAAAGGACGATAAAATCGTGATAGGAAAAACCAGAAGCAGAAAATTGATCATGAGAAGATACAAGATTTGGAGCTGAGGTAAGCATAAGATCAAACTATAGGTACAATGGTGTTCAGTATTATGGTGAGTTGCTTGAAGGGGCAGGAAGTCGACACTGATTTTTTGGATGGTTTGGAGAAGGTTACGTATTCGGGAGAAGTTCGGGGCTAGTTAAAATCTCCCATGATGATGTGATATATGTGTTCCGACCCTAAAGATTCCAGAACTGTTTCCAGACTGGAGAAGTTGTTAATAGCAGTAGGGCAATAGACTACACCTAGATTAACGCTATATAAAATTTCTATTTATGAAGTAATTTATACTATTGAGATGAATTATTTTAGTGGTTTGGGCTAGGGTATATATGATTATGAATTTCTACAAATAATCCAAACAATAACGTGATTTTTTTTTTCTGCAAGATGTTGAACCTTAGATTATCTAGATACGCGGCAGCGTGTCAAGCCAAGTTCATATTACATAAATGTGCAATAGTGTATGTTTACATTCTCTACTCACAGGACGTCAGTTTCAAATGTTTATTACCAAACAAAGCCAAAAATGAATATTTGAATCACGGGCGTCAAACATTTAATTGGACCCGGTCAGCGAACCCGATATCTTATCGGAGCAGTTGTATATGCTACCACTATACCATCGCAGTCCAAGCCAGTCCATACAGGTATGACATAGGAACTTCGTTCGGAAACTATTTAACGTATCTAAAAAGATACGTTGAATAATTTCCTCCCAATAAGTTCCTATATGAGATATTTTCCCCGAGAAACTACTGTCCCGATTTCAATTAAATTTGGCAAAGAGATAATTTGATCATTGAAGAGACATAGTCTTGCATGTTTTTAGTTCTAGTGTGTTGTGTAGCCTATGTCTCCTCACTCTCTCGATGAAACACAGCGTAAGCGCTGTTTCACACCGGTTTTCTGTGAGGCCGTGGTATCACTCCGGTCGAGCCGGCCCATTCATGCCGAAGCGTGGCTCTCCCACGGTAATCTTTTACGGTAAAGTTTTTAATCTTAATATTTTTTTTTATTTAAATTAAATAATGTAGTACAGATTTTGCATTAAACACAATAGATTTGAATAGACAACCCATTATTTTCCACAAACACTGTGCAAAAGGTTTCTATTGGAAATTTTTTTTGAAAAGACAACCCATTATTTTCCACAAACACTGTGCAAAAGGTTTGTATTGGCAATACTAAAGAAAGAAGTGTTATACAATTTAGAACCGTGTCACAGGAACATAAATTCTATTTCTTCTGTTGGTAACAATAAGAGCAAGAAAGGTGGATGCTACTCTTTCTTTTTACAGCTATGAGTCAAGTAGTACGATGCTAAATATTTTTCAAAAGGAATTGTGAATTATAATTGTATTAGTTTCAAGTTTGTATCCTCTCTTATTACTAATTTTGTTGTGCCATAGTGGCAGAGTTCATAGTGGAACAATTTAAATTACTGTAAAACCTTATGTACCTATGTAATTCAATAAAGTATTGAGTATTTTGGTGTTGTATGAGGCCGTCTTTAAAAACATTAGTATGTTACATACGTAATAATTTGCTCAGAAATCTGTGCCGTGCAATCTAAAACTGCCTGCATTGAAAAATTAATCTGATGAGTAGTACGAAAAACACGAAGCAGCAGTAAGAGAAAAAGATAGCTGTATTTAATTATCACATTTCGCACAATGTAAATGAATTAATTAATATTCAAAGAAAGTTAAGTTAGGTTTCCTTCAGTCAGACTAAACGGCGTCCGGTTTTGTTGCGGTATGACATGACGTACTCATTTATAAGTGTAAACATACATTAGGATTAGGAATGCGAAAGATAATACGCAATGCATGGTAGAGAAAGAGATAGCTATCACTTGTGCATTGCACTTGACCATTATTACATAGTAAATCATAGAATAGCTAGAATTGTTACAGATGTGACATTCGGCAGTTGCATGTTTGCTAATATCTATAGATTGGTAATGGGTGTTTTGTAAAAAATGTATGTCGTAAAATGAAACAACGAAGAAAATTAATATCGATTTATTTTCAATTATTACATATAAATATGTTTCATAAAAACTGTACGGGATACATTCGTTTGCTAGAATTGGTGAGAAAAACTGTCTTAAGTTTATTAGAAACGTATATTTAATTTATATAATTAATAAAAAGTGTACAAAATTGTGGACTGTATAAATATTCTTGCGGCTTCTGTCTACCAGAGACTGCTTGCAGTTTCTTCCTGAGCTTCTTTGTCTGAGCTGTACTGCTCTGGACTGTACTGTGTACTGAATTGAACTGTGTCGGAACGCTTCGCTTGCTCTCTTCCCGCCCTGTAAAAGGGGGCGAGGAAACTTTTGGGAGCGCTGGGCTCCTTAAAGTGGATGTCTTCGCCGCTCACTCCTTATGAGCCGGTCATTGGGTTTGGCCAGCCTTGAGGCTCGAACCGCCGGTCGTCCCTCCGAAGAGGGGACCTGCGATGCGCCTGCGAGAGGCTGGCGGTTCTTCACTGTCCGAGGTGGTCGCCGTCGCCCCTGTTTACACGGTTTCTTCTAAATTAATGTAGGCATTCCTATTGGCAAACCAATCACAACGCTTACTTTTTAGCCAATGAGATTAGAGTAGCTAATGCTTATCTACCTCGAAACGTTACCGTAACGAGAGCCGCGTAACAATTTTCAGCGATTTTCGCCCGTTAATGTACCTTTTGACTAATAAATAATATATTTTCTTCATTCTAAACTTATGATCTAATATAGAAAAATGCGACAATAACAATACATTATATACACAAGTAATTGTGAATAGCAGTGTCCTTCATCCGTTATCATTCGCTTTTTTTATAAATATGTATGAATGATTGTGATGCCACTTTTTAAGTAATGTTCCTGGTAATTGCAAAATAAATAATATGCAAAAATAAATCTTTTCAATTCGTATACAAAACAATTAGATTACACACATTTGTGTAAATAAAGGAGACATGTATGTTTTAGTAGAAAACATATGGAAAGATTTTTCGAAGATTGTTCTGTTGTGATGTATGACATACATGTAATTTTGTCTGTTTAATTCATTACTTCTAAAATACTCAATGTAACTTAACAAATGTGGTTCCGTGAATCCAATACGGTGCAATCTATAGGACATAAAGTCGTAATTGGAAAATGTTTAAAAATAAACAGCGTCATGGGTATCAAACGACAGAGCATAATGTGTAACATTTCAAAAACGTTAGGTTATATTAAATTTGGTTCACAAGACTTGAAAGGTGCAAGTAGGGATAAACATTCGAATATTTTGCATGACATACTTATTACAATGAAAAAAACTAAAGTATTTCAAATAAAAAAAATACAGGACAAGTACAACACAAAATATAAAAAAAAATTAAAAAAGTATAAATATTAAAGACGAAAATAGCAATAGTGTAAAAATAACTTACAGGTAAACTCGGCATACACAGGAGTTGTACCGTATGCTAATAAGGACAAAATAAAAGCAAAAAAAAGCATATAACTTAATTAATTACCTTAGAATCCTTTATTTTGTGCGAGTTTCTTAAATTTTTGGCGCCTAGAACTCAATGTCATCATCAGGGTATTTATTTTACATATACGATACAGCCTAATGTTTAAATATTTTTAAATTAGTATTTAATCCTGACTAATTAGCTTTATGTCCATAGCCAACAACTTTTTATAACGATTACGTGGTTAAAAAAGTTGGATTATCTTTTCATTTTGGATCGATTCAATTGTCGCATACTGTCGCACAATGATTTAGTGCGATAGAAGTGACAGTATACGTTTAATTTATAAAGACGAAATCTTTGTTTTTTTCAAATAGGTAATTCAATTAACACTATAAAAGTACGTGAGTAAAATAAAGTAATACTGATATCTCACTCTTTACTTCATTATATTACCTACAAACCTACAAATAATTTACCCACATTTCTAGGCTATTAGAAATACGAACACCTGGCGACACTCTTCCTGGACGTCTTTTGTGATATTGAAATTATTATTAATAAAATTATGTTACTGTACCCAGCACACAAATGTACCCCACATTTGTGTGCTGGGATCGATGAGGAAAACTGTTTTGGGTTTATTAGAAACAATATATTTAATCTTTAGAAAGTACAAAATTGTGGACGGTATGGCTTGATATACGTATCCTTGTATCCTGCGGCTTCTATCTACTAGAGACTGCTTGCAGTTTCTTCCTGTTGTACTGAACTGCTGTGTCTAAACTGTGCTGTATTGCTGGACCTGTCAGAACTGTGTGAACTGTGCAGAACCTAATTGTGGCCCTCTTAACCAATCACAACGCTTAAATTTTAGCCAATTAGATTTGAGTGGCTGATGTTTAGCTACACTAAAACTTTACCGTAACGAGCTGCGTGTCATTTTTTGCGATTTCGCCTGTTAATCTACATTTTTGACCATTAAAGTATACATTTTCTTAATAACTTATGATCTAATACGGCAAAATACGAAAATAACAATAAATTACATATA
Organism: Hyphantria cunea; assembly: GCA_003709505.1. Lineage (NCBI taxonomy): Eukaryota > Metazoa > Arthropoda > Insecta > Lepidoptera > Erebidae > Hyphantria > Hyphantria cunea. The sequence continues at coordinate 343,021 of PKRV01002958.1, forward strand.
CAAGCAGTTAACACTAGCATTATCCTTCATCCGTTATCAGTAATATCGCCGCCGTCCCGCAAAGTAACAATTACATAAAACATATAGTTTTGTGTGTACTTACGTGTAATATGCTATTCCTTGAGACTTTTTGTGTACTTTAGTGTACTTTTACAACCATTTAATTGCACAAGACGGGAGTTTGTAGATACAAGTAGGTGAGAATTTTGCTTCAACAGGAACAAAGGCCGTGCGCTATCTACCTTTTTTATTTGATCTGAGATGTAGGTATATAGAAATAAAATGTTGAAAAGCTGAAAGCCGAGCTTATGAAGAGATTGTCTGCTTCTCGAGAGAGAAAGGTGAAGCATTGTACAGCTAATCGATCACCATACTCTTGTAAAGAACACATTATTTAAAGAGGAGTGTACCCCATGGATAACAGACAACATTAAACTAATATTCAGCTTGAGGGACAGGGCTAGGACTACACACCAGCAAACAAAATTACCATAAAAAATATGTATTATCTGGATCTCAAACACAAAGCTAAAATAGTATTGTTTCAAGAAAAATCTGTCTAATTCTCGATGAACATCAATAATAATATTAACAATCCAAAGACTTTGTGAAACAATTTAAAAAATAATGTGCTTCCATCACATAAACCAAAATTCCTGCCAGATCAGTTTAATGATCCAGATAAAATTAACAGAGTGTTTCTAAATTTACCGGGTGAGTGTGTGGTGGCAATGTCGCGATTGACTTATAATGAGTTTCATAGATACAAACCAAACTTTCATTTTGAGCTGAAGCCTGTAAATCAAAGTACTATACTAACCATTTTAAACAACATTAAGTCAAGTGGAATAGGTATAGACAACACACTACCGAACACATTAGAAATTATCACAGAGATAGTTAATACTTCTATTGCCATTAATACATTCCACAGTATGTGGAAACACTATGCTGTCCGCCCTATACCTAAATAAGAGTACCAAGCACTACAATGGATCTACGATCTGTTAGCATACTACCTTGTCTGTCCAAAGTGTTGAAAAGAGTGGTATATACACAAGTCAGGAAATACCTCGAGGACAATATTATCCTTCCAGATAAACAGTCTGGTTTTAGGAAAGGGCGTGGAACGGCAACAGCCTTATGTGACGTCATAGGTACCATTTTAGAAGCTAGGGATCGTAAAGAGGGAACAATACTCCCACTCCTAGACTACTCCCGTGCATTTGACGCCATAAATACATCCTTACTATTGTCCAAGTTGGCATATTACGGATTTTCCCCCGACTCGATACAGTGGTTTCACACCTACCTATCAAATAGGTCACAACAGGTAGAAATATACCGGGAGGATCAATCAGTTCTGTCTTCCCCCCTTAGCTGTGACCAGGGGCGTCCCACAAGGTTCCATATTGTGGCCCCTTTTATTTATATTATATACAGCTGACATGACTGATTCTTTTCAAGTTGTGGGTTCCACGTGTATGCAGATGATACCCAACTGTTTTTGTCTTTTAAGCCCAATTAAACTGCAGTGGACAGGATAAACGAAGACTTGGAAAGGGTGGTAAGATGGTCTGTAGAACATGAATTGGTTTTAAATCTAATGAAGTCCAAATTTATGATGTTGGGTTGTAAGGGGCAAATCCAGTATATGCTGCAGCATGATCCTAAAATTATTATAAATGGTCAAAGAATTGCAAGGGTGCATGAAGCTAATAATTTGGGGCTGAATAATGGATCCCAAGCTGAGGTTTGAAGCTCATATAAATAATACATATAGACTCGAAATATTATGTAAGATCCGATACTACCTCAGTGTACCATACCGGGACACAGAACTGCTGCGTTCCGTGATAGCTTTAAATACGCAGCAACACGATGCTGGAACTCCAACCACACCAATTAGTGATCTGAAATCAGCATTCGCTTTTAACTTCAAATTTAAAAAATACCTTCTGCACCAGCAAAAAGAACAAGGTATGACCATTATACCCTACCTTTAGGATTATGACCCATAAGCAGCACAGATTTTGTGTCCACTGGCATTGCCTTCCCAGCCTGATGTGTATTAGGCATGATGGCAGTTTCTAATTATTTTTTGTTAATTTGGAATGTGTTTTTGGTGTAGTTTTAGTTACTATGTGTTATGCCTGAAAATATTTGTAAGTGGTCTATGAATAATTCTTTAAAAATTGAAAATTCTAAAGTGTTAAAAAAAAAAAAAATAAAAAAATTGCAAAGATAAGCATACCTTACTTGTGGTGAAAATTGACTTTTGAACTTAATCTGTGGGTAAGAGTGGAGACAGATAGAACTTCTGATGGTAGCGGCGCTTATCGGTGTCAAGTCAACTGGCGAGGTGGGCTCTTAAAAACAGTACTGGGATGGGCCGTGCCCATCGCAGTGAACGCTGAGAAGTCCGCCTTTTTGTGAGACATGGCGTACAACGTACAACTATCGTTGCCATCATTGATAATTCTGCCTAAGAGGTTTGATTTGTTACGTACAAGACGAGTGGTTTAATTATTGATTATTGTATGACGGTTAATAAAGTGTAACAACACATTATTTCACGTCATCAACCTTACCAATGCCACGTAACGTAATTTGGCTTGATTGACTTGGAAAGATAAAATACAAGCCTCAAAAAGAAAAAGAAACAACTTGTTAACTTAATGTTTTAATGTCTAAAAACTTGTATTTTGGTTGTGTGCTGTGTTTTGCAAGTTAAATCATTATTATTATTATTTTATTATTATTCTCTTTATTAAAATCATATTAACATATTATTCACATTTTTAAATATATGTACATATAAAAACAAATACATTTAAAAATATAAAAATAGTAGACCACCGACTTCGTGTACAGGCACCAAGAAACCGGTGGTTAGGGCTCCAAAGAAAGGAACCTCCTCACAATATGAGACGTGTCAAGGACTGCCTTCTGCATCAGACCTTTGATCTAGCCATCTAGCGTGAGCCTCTTAAGGTGCTTGTTGAGGCTTTTGGCTATCAATCCGTGAGCAGACACAACTATCGGAATAATGATCACCAAATGTACACCCCACATATCGACAATCTCGTGAGATAAATCCAAATATTTCATTTGTTTCTCTTTTTCAACTTTAATGAGATTCTCGTCGTGAGGAACGGTGTCACAATCATTGCGCGGCGCTCTAATCGATCTATCACTACAATATTAGGCTTATCGGCAACTGTAGTCCTGTCTGTGATAATAGATAGATACCAATATAACGTAGCACGACCATTTTCGATAACTGGGTCGAGCACATAACTGTAGTATGGCACCGTTAACTGCACAAGTTTATATTTAAGGGCAAGCTGTTGATGTACTATCCTGGCTACTTGGTTGTGCCTGTGCAAATATTCACCGTTAACAAGATGAGTGTAACCAGAGGTACGCTATGCGCTGTCGAGAGGGACGCACGTCTGTGTGAGTTTCTCGCCGTCCGTTTTCGTGACGTCAGTTCGTGCGGTACAGGCGTTGCTCGCCTCGTATTCCGAGCGAAGTGACAACAAAAGGCCCCGTGTATTGAACGACGAACGATCGCGGTTGGCGCGCTAACTAATTATTCACACCGCACACAGATCTGCGCCTTCGGATATCGCAGAGTATACAGCCGTCCTCGGCCCCCAGTCTGCCACCAGCGGCAAGCCCCGGTAGGTCGGTTCAGTGGGTACCTTGTGCCGAAAGGTGCTGATCGTGCGGCGTATCGCAAAGCCGCGCATCAATGTTTACAATATAAACATTAAAGAAGGAAGGCGTCATCTGGCATGCCACCTCCATCCGCACGCCAGGCACCGCAACCACAATCACAGAACTCTGAGATCGTGAAGCGAGTCTACATCCGCTCCCAAGGCGCTGCAGCATCCGCACTGAATCGTGTGCTAGCCACGGACTAAGCCTCACTAACACGCCGACCCGCGCAGACACCACGCCTCTCTGTCATCGAGTCAAGTACTCAGTCGTGTACACCACCGAGTGCTGTTTTGACACCGACACCGGGAGCTGGGGAGCAGTTTTTCACCATCTCCGCACTCTCGCTGCCAATTACCCCGTCTCCAGCCACTCCGTCAGCCTGTAACCTTGACGGGTCAACGACGACTGCCGCGCCTGCCACTGCTTCTGATGCTACACCACCTTTTCACCGCTTTTACAGAACAGCTAGAACAGAAGCTTTTACGATCGATGCCTCAAAGGCCGAAAAAGATGACAGTTCCCCCACCACGATTACCTGGACCACAGACCACAGTTGCACCTGATCGTTTTCCATCCTCACCACAAATGGAGGAACGGAGGGCGCTTTTTAGAACGCCACCCTTTGGCCAACCAACGACACCAAAAGGGTCGCCCACATGGAAGTCGTAGGGCCCACCTACGCCTCTATCACTTCCATACCCGTCACCGCATGCATCGCCGACCCATCCAGCACCTCTAATACAATGAATCCTCCTGTTGCACCCACCACCCCGCCCGCAGCTACACTTGATGCTGCCTCTGCTTCTGCCTCCGCCGGCGGCAAAAGACAGCCGGCCGCCCGCTACCCGCCATTAGTTGTCAAGGCACTCCCGGACTGGCCGACACACTTTCGGGAGCTTAAGAAACAGCTTGGCCACGCACCAAACGGATGTCCATTCGGAAAGGGAGTCCGCTTCATTCCGAAATCCGAACAGGAATACCGCACCATCCAGCGTTACCTCTATTCTTTGGAGGCAAATGAGGAGATCTCCTGGTTCTCATACTCCCTTCCTGCAGAACGTAGCCTCAAGGTTGCAATCCTTCGACTCCCTGTAGATACTCCACCAAAGGAAATCGAGGCAGAGCTCAAAGAGCTCGTTTTACTTTGCATATGATGCATTTACTTCGCACAACTAGCGCTTACTGCAAATCTTACGCCGGGCATCTATGAAGTAACAGAACTTCTATGCATGCCCGGCGTACACATAGAGGCATGGCGCGGAAAAAAGGGCTCCGTGCAGTGTTACAGGTGCCAACAGTTTCGGCATTCGTCACACAACTGTCACAGGCCGCTCTCATGTGTACAATGTGGTGGAGCTCATGCAGCTCGCGATTGTCCACGCCCTCTAGAAGAGCCACCGACATGTGGTAACTGTGGAGGAGCGCACACCGCTAACAGTGCCGTCTGTCCCGTATTTAAAAAGGAAAATCGGAACCGTAAGGCTGGCACTGTTGCACGCACATCAGCAGCTGTACCGCATACAGAGAACCCCAAGACCATCGAAGATAGTAATACCCCCGCATCGCTCATGGCAACCGCAAACGCATCACAGGAGGTGTGCGCAAGCTGGCGTAGGCGACGCAAGAAGAAAGCCAAGCCTCAAACCAAGCTGGCAAACGTAGCTCGCAACAATGTCCAGGAGGTCGCCGTGGTCGCTGCCCCGACAGAGGGGACGAAGGCGAAGCGGACTGTCCAACCGAAGCCGGCCCCTGAGCTGGCCACAGTTAACTTGGACCCCAGACTTACTAGCGTTATCGGTAACTTGCAGAAGGTACTGGTAGCGCTACTGGAGAAGCGGGACCCTGTCCCACTGATCCTCGGATGCCTAGCAGATTTGCGCAAGTCTGGATCTGAGAAGACCAGGCTATTAAAGTTGCTGTCAGCAAAACGACCAGTGGACATAGCCCTGTTCAGCGAGACCCATCATAGGCCAATAGATAAATTTAAAATGAGTGGATACCATGTTTACCGTGAGGATCAACGCTCGCCAAGAGGGATTGCATACAGGGGATTAGCAATCCTGGTCAGGAGGAAAGTCGCCCACCAAGCGCTGCCAGTACCAATACTACAGTGTGCGTACGCTCTGGGCGTAGGAGGTCTGCATCGGAAGTCAGCCGACACGTGTGTTCGCCTTCTACAGGCCACCGGGTCAGCTCCTCGCAGTGGCTGACATGCACACCCTGCTGGACTCATCACTGCCTACTATAATTGCTGGGGATTTCAACGCGAAACACACGGCATGGAACTCCAACTCCACATGCCGGGAAGGCCGCCACCTTCTGGACGATGCAGACCGAAACGAGTACCAGGTACTTAGACCGGAGGTTCCAACTCATTACCCGTACTGCGCAGCCCACACACCGGACGTCATAGATTTGGCTGTCATCCGCAGCATCGACGCGGCTGTACACCTTGACGTCCTGGACGACCACCTTATCTCAGACCATCAGCCAGTGTGTCTGACTCTGGACGACATCCCACAAGCGCTCCAGCTACCCCCTCGATCACGTCAAGATTGGCGGGTCTTTGCCAATTATATGGCAAAGCACTCGCCCTCCTTTCCCGTGGAAACACCCGATGACGTCGAGAACTTAGCGACGGATCTCGACGCGACCTTACAGATCGCACTTCGAGAGTCGAAACTCGATGTCACCGCCACAAGGAAGCCCTTCCAGCCTCCCGCCTGCATTCTGGCAATGATCGAGAGGAAAAGGAAACTGCGTCGGCAATGGCAGAGCATCCCATTTCCAACCATGAAGTCCCAGCTCAACGTTCTGGCAGCGAGGATCTCTGTTGCGCTGGCTTACATCGCGACAGAGTCCTGGCAACGCACCATTGAGCGAGCTAGTGAAGACTGGTCGGGCATACACCGCCTGTGCCGTCAACTTTCCGGGAAACCAGCTCCGATTAGGCCTTTAATACACTGTGACGGAACCCCACGTTACCGTGCCGAGGACTGAGCGGAGATGTTCGCTGACTTGAGGTTGTACCTCGAACCGCCGATACCACCAACCGAGGATCCCATTATCTTTTCCCCGGGACAAATCTAGCGAATGATTCGCCGGGCGCCTCTACGTAAAGCGCCCGGTCCCGGTCGGGTAACTAACGAAGCTTTGCGTCACCTACCACCACGATCAATCGCAATGGTGACGCGTCTTTTTAACGGCATCCTCCGCACCGGACACTTTCCCACCACATGGCGACTTGGCAGAGTCATCATGCTGCCCAAACCGAGGAAAAACATCCTCCTACCAGGTAGCTACCGCCCCATCACGCTCCTCTCGACGACGTCGAAGTTATTCGAGAAACTGCTACTGCTGCACATGATCCCACATCTTCAGACACGCGACGAACATTTAGGATTTCACGCTGAGCACTCCACGACTCACCAGTTAGCGAGGGTAATGCACGACATTACGGTCGCACGTAATAAGCGTAACTGGGTCATTGCTGTTTTTCTCGACATGGAGAAGGCGTTCGATCGCGTCTGGTGCGCTGATCTGCTGTACAAGTTGTCCACGTCTACTACTCCCCGTCGAGTAGTGAAGATTGTGGCCACCTTCTTGCAAGACAGACGCTTTCAAGTGGCGGTTGAAAGCGCCCTGTCCACAGAACGACCCATCTGTGCCGGCGTGCCGCAGGGAAGTTGTCGACAGAGTGACAACCAGAGTGCTACTCTTGGTACACGAATGACATCCCCCAGGCGTGAAACTTGCGCTATACGCTGATGACGCGGCTTACATGGCGACATCAACTAACGGTGCCAACGCTGTTGCCAAGATGCAGCACACACTAGACGCACTTCCCAGCTGGTTGGAGAACTGGAGACTAACGGTCAATGTGGCGAAGACTCAGGCGATCTCCATAGGAAGCGTGACACTGCCGCAACTAAAGCTCATGGGGCTGAATATCGAGTGGTCCGCGACGGTGAAATACCTAGGCGTGACCATCGAACGCACCCTCTCCATGAACCCCCACGTAAGAAACGTTGTTCGTACCGCGTGGTCCCTTCTGCGGCCCATACTATGCTCCCGACTGCCACTCCGCGCGTAGCTTGGCGTGTACAAGGCGTACATCCGCACCCGACTTACCTATGGTGCCCCGGCCTGGTTCGCGCTTGTTTCCGAAACGAACCGCCGTCGGCTGCGTGCGCAACAGTCGCTCGCACTACGCACCCTTGTAGACGCACCTCGCTATGTGCGGAACAGTACAATCTCCAAGGATCTGCACATGGAGAGCCTGGACGACTACGTGGGACGCCTCAGCACCAACCTGTTCGTGCGTGCCGACGGATCGCAAGCCTGCCATCTGCGGGAACTCGCTCCCTATCATCGGCAACCGCCGGACAGATACGGCCTGCCGCGAGACCTCGTCTCATTAGCAACCCCTCCCAAGTCATCCACAACTCCCGACTTAGTGCTGGCTGACGGGCGCTCCTCAGGGTCCATATCCCTAGGAGCTCAACCACGCCAAGCACAGGTCACTATGCTAGACTAGACTCGGGCGTTACTAGCAGATCGGTCACCCTGTGGGGTCTACGCACGAAGACACGACCCCGTTGGATACACCCATCCCACCAACACCCCGGAGATACTAATCGGCCCATTGGGCCCACCTCAGCGACCCACCTGTAGTTGCAGGTGGCGCTGAGACGACATTGACAGGTTTTAAACCTGGAAAGGCTACCCCGAGACCCCTAGGGGGTCTACGAGAAGAACTACGAGAGAGTGTACTACCAGAAATAATATGCCTAATAGATTCTCCGGGATGGTGACAAGCCCGACAGATGTCAACCGTACCATCCTGTAGGATATACTTCCGATAGTTATTCGTCATGATAACTTCGTCCATAATTGCACAAACAAAACCATCGGTTTCTCCGAAGAGACCACCATACCATAGCCAGGAGGTCGATGCTTTAGAGTCTATGTCGGACTCATTAAGGGCCCGATGAAACCGGCCATGGAGTTCCTTGCCCGTCCATACAGCCCTGCGATCATTAGTACTTATATTATTATTATGTACGTATGACTTTATTTGCAAAACACAGCACACAACCAAAATACAAGTTTTTAAACATTAAAACATTAAGTTAACATATTGTTTTTTTTTCTTTTGGAGGCTTGAGGTGTACATTTTTAAAATCTACAAAATTATTTCTGAAATAATAGGACTTATTTTAAAATATACATTACACTGCATTACATATATAGATATATATGCAAATACATAAACATTATTAATATACATTTTCTAATAGGATTAACATATACATACAAACATATTTACATTACATTAGTACACTAGTGGATGAGAAAGTGTTGGAGTGCTGTTGTTATGATGACTCTGCCATGCCTGAGAGAAGTAGGTCATGTACTTTCTTTTTAAATATGAGACGGTTCTTAGACATCTTGATTTCAAGTAGTGGCGCATTCCAGAGTAGAACTGCATGTACGAAGAACGAAGAGTTTACAAAGTCAGAATTGTGGGAGGGACATTAAAGAAGCAGATTATTTCCTGAGCGATGATTTCGGTTGTGATTGGATTAGAGGATCGGAGGACAGGAAACGGAGATAGGGATCCAGGTAAGTGGGTGAGAATGGGGAAGTGAGAAATGAAAGTAAAGAGGTCAGAGCTCGCTGATTACGGCGTTCCCGAATGGGTAACTAATTCATTTGGGAACGTACAGCCGACACGTGATTGTACTTGCGACGATTGAAAATGAATCGAATGCAGTTATTAAGAAGGCGGTCTTGTTTGTTGAGGAGATCTCCATTCAGGTCAAAATAACATACATAGTCGATTAGAGGAACGATCAAGGACTGCATAAGCGTGGTTTTGGTTTTAGGAAGTTCTTAAGTTGATATAGTATCCGCAGGTTTCTAGTTGCCTTCTGAGTCACGTGAGTAATCTGAGCTTAGTAATCAAGAGTTAAGTCAATATATAGACCCAAATCCTTGACGACGGGGCTAAAAGGTGTCGCTGACCCGTTGAATACGATTGGCGAGATTGAAGCAGTATTCGATCTGCATATCGAGCGTTTGCCGCCCACAAATATCGCCTGGCATTTGGCAGGGTTAACAGACAATCCAAATTTCGACGACCAGGTATATATGGAATTTAGATCTTTAGTAACTTTAACCATGAACCATAAAGATGTAGAGTAATGAGATTAATAAATATTGCAAATAGAAGAGGAGATAATGTACCCTTGAGGAACGACAGAGTGCAGGTTGCACCAACTCGAAGATGAGTTTTCAACACGAACACACTGCTGTCGCCCCTGAAGATTGGAGGAGACCCATTCCAGTGCCTTTGGAGGAAGCAATAGATGGCTCAGAATAGCTAGAAGGCTTTCGTGAGTGATGGTACCGAAGGCATTCGAGAAATCCACTAAGACCAGTACTGTGACCTTAGTGTCCTCCATAACTCTCCTTATGTCACCAGTCAATTTAATGAAGCCAGATTGTAGAGGACTTAGATGTTTATGTCTGAGGGTGAATTCTGAAACCTGCTTACATGCACAGACCTCAAGCACTTTGGATACGAAGGGAAGTATAGAAATAGTTCGGGAAGTGAGGGACTTTTTTTCTGGGAGAGGGAAAGAAATGAAAGGGGAAAGTTCCGGAGTCAAAGTTGATTATGTGGGTGATTACTAAGAGGACATGGTCCAGGATGGTTACAACCATACGTCGACTAATGCCATCATGCACTACTGCATCAAAGAGGATAGATAAGATAATCTTTTTGATGTCCTCAGAAGGCACCGGAGAAAATTTAATGAATCAATAGCGGGACTGGTTGGACCAGATAGATAGTTTCGCGTTTGACATTTAGTTTGAAGATCCAGTGTAGTCGTGGATGAGAAATGACAGTTGATATCATTCAAACTAATGGTGTTTTTGAATTCGATATGTTGTTGTTTGCCAATAACTAATGTGCCAAGAAACTTCCATAAACTAGAAGAAGAAGACTCTATATTAAGAAGAATGCATTTAGCAGACTTATACAAATTCCACCTATTCTTACACCGATCCCTCCTAAAGCGACGAAAGGCCTGATCTGCTTCTCTGGCTATGAGATTCGGCCCTCTTCAGGGTGCTGGGGCAAATTTTGTTTTGTTATAGGAGCGTGGGTGTTATACTAATTGATAGTGGCGTCTTTAAAAATACAGACTTTTTTGTTCACATCTGTAGCAGCACAGCTCGTCCAATCCAACTTAGCAGTATCTGCATGTAATTTATCGATATCCGTGTGTCGAAAACTGCGTATCTGTCGAACTTTAGGAGGTGATTTGGTAAGCTTCAGGGTTTAGGAAAGATAGATCAAGTCATGGTGGGAGAAACCAGGAGCAGGAAGTTGACCGAGGGGACGATAGGGATAAGGGACTGATATAAGCATAAGATCAAGCCAGGTATCATGGTATTCAGTGTTATGGTGAGTGGCTTGAAGGGGCAGGACGTGGAGATTGGTTGATTGGATGATTTGGAGCAGGTTACGTGTTCGGGAAGAGTTTGGGCCTAGAAGGTCTGTGTTGAAATCACCCATGATGATGTGATGTAAGTGTTCCGACCCTAAAGATTCCAAAACTGTTTCCAGACTGGAGAAGTAGTTAACAGCAGGAGGGCAGTAGACTACACCTAGAATAACGCTAACTCCCTTGAAACGAGCCTCAAGGAAAAGCTATTCCGCACTTGTATATATATATACACAGGGTTAATTTAAATTAGCGCATCACCTCTTGCAGCTTCAATACATCAATCCCAATAACATTTGTTCTATGACTTTTTTAAATTAAAAGTTTTAAAAATTTAAGTTATATATATATATATAAGGAATAAGGAAAAAATATAGTAAAATGGCAAAAATTCAAAAAGAAATATCAAAAATAATGTTACGCTAAAATGATTAAAGCGTTGTATGTAGATTATGTTTCTACACCATCCGTCAGTCAGCACTCAATCAAAAATAAAATTAAGAGCGTTGTTAATACACTACAGGCAGGAATTAGTAAATTCAAAACAGAGAAATTCTTATACACGACAAATCTTAAAAAATAAAGAAGAAGAAAAGTATCACAATAAAACAAAAGAACAAATAAAAAGCAAAAGACAATTGTACTACTTCTGTAGATTAAGGTTTCCGAACGCATCTGAAAATCGGTGTGAAACAGCGCCTGCGCTGTGTTTCACTGAGTGAGTGAGTATACCGGAGGCCCATAATCCAACCCTCCCCGTAATCCCCCATCCCATCCCCCAAGGGCGGCAACGCACTTGTGACGCCCCTGGTGTTGCGGGTGTCCATGGGCGGCGGTAATCGTTTACCATCAGGCGATATGTCTGCTCGTTTGCCCCCTATAACATAAAAAAATAAAAATCTGGACTGGATGACGAACGAACGGAACGGGAGCGACTTGACATTGACAGATGTTGCTAAAGTTGACACTTAATTTATGAATTGATGTTTCGGAAATCAAACATTTGTAGGTAAACATATGCAAAGTAAACAATACGGAAGGCCTGTGTAAATTGAGTGACTAAACAAAGAAAGTTTAACCTGCATCAAGTATAACTTTCGGATAGTTTTGTAGCGTTCCTGTGCAACGCTACAACACTATCTTAGTAGACCCTTCGCGGCAGTGCTTGATATCGCCTTAGGCGGTGTTGTTTTCTTGGGGTATTTGTCAAGAAGAGGTTCTAGCTCGTCCAGTGAGGTCACTATATGACGGCTATTATCGGGGCCCATGACAAATGTGGTGCCATCCTGAGTCCAACAGCCAGTCATGCCGAAGTGTTGCCGAGCCAAGACGAATGTCGCCTGCCGAGTTCTAGTAAGGAACGCCCAGATAGAGTAGCCAGTCCCCTTCATCTTGATCTTTGCTGTTACTAACACATCCAGACCCCTCCCAGCGCCTGCCCGCACTGAAGGGGGCACTGTCTGATGGTGAAAAGTCTCAATTCATTCTACCTGGGTGGCCATTAGAGCGGATGGAGGGGAAAACCCGTTCCGAGCATCCGCGGCCAAAGCAACTCAAGGCGGCATGAGGCGCTGATAATTGGGTCCGAGTGGATATCGTTCTACCAGGCCTTCTTCGCCGCCTCCTGCTGTGAAATTACGCCTTCGCAGAAAGTTGCGGCCGCGTTAAAACTGCTGTAGCTACCGGCCATGGAGCGTATGACGGCTGGTTGCTATAGGTCTACTCCTATAACTTCAGTAAGAACCCGCAGCTGTGGCATCCAAGAAGGCCTTAATGCCAACTTGTGCTGGGCTGAGTCCTCACTGCAGTCGCAGTGGTGGCAGGCGGGACTCAGTTCCCTCCTAGCGTCCGAGTGCAAGTACTTCCCGAAGCAACCGTGGCTGGAAAGGACCTGTGTCAGTCAGAAGGAAAAGGTTCCAATCTGCCGCTCTGCCCACTCTTGTTATATGTCACTACGTCAACCTCGGTTGGCGCCACATTAAACACTGACGTTTGCCTGTTTTGTTCAGTAGTAAAAAGAATAACGTTACAATTGTGAAAAACAGCACAATACTTTTTTTTAACAGTATAGTTGACAACCCTAACTATACAACTGATATCAATACTTTTTTTTAGTAAATATTTACATATTAAACCTAAGAAACTCTTAAACTCCGAAACAAAAACCGTATTTGCATATCGTTTTTGTTTTGTATTTGTTTCGTTTAATGTTTGATACTAATTTTACAGATTTTATCAACAGTCAAAAGTACTGCCGTTAAAAGTGAAAACTGATAACTTAGAATGTTATTTGTAAAATAAGAATTTTGATAATGTTTAAATTAAATTAAATTATTCACATCAAATACAAGCATTTCGGTGACGCGAACCCATAACATTTTGTTATAGGACTTGAATGAAATAATGGATGCTCAATGATGATTATTGACAATACAATGCTTTATTGTCTATTTCATAAAAACCCATACAAAAAGTGCTCAACGCGGCCAAAGAAGTTTAGTGATGTCAGCTCGTAGGTGACGCGGTGACGCGAACTCCTACGATTGACTTCTACCAAAAAGGGCTAAACGCGGTTAAAGAATTTTTCACTTAAAAAAGAATTAAGCTTGATCTCCGTTGATTTTATTTATTACATGAGTCGAAATAGTATAATATTTAATAAGTGATTTAGTTTGAAATTTTCTTAAATAAATTTAATTTGTTTAACGTATCTGCTTCAAAACCTGAACATCGCGTCGTCAGGCTACACCATTTAGTATAAATTTATCTAGCTCTGAAGGTAAACTATATGTTAGGATCTACGTAGTTGTTTCATGTTACTAAACATATCATAGTGCAAGTTTAAACACGATTGATTTTATTAGTTTTTATAAATTTTAAAGTAGTAGTTTTGATGGGATATGCATACAAATGAATAGTGCAATTCATCGTGCAAACGGTCTCCTTGTGACGACACAGTTTACGTCGCTTCTGCGTCATCATAACGTGTGTAGCACTCAAACGGGGAGGACGTGGGATTGAAATGAATGTTAAGTCAGTGCTAAATTAGAAACAGAGTTTTATTTTTTTTTCAATGTTTCTAATGTCGGAATTATAAAGTACAAAGTTTTAGGATAGGTAAGTTTGAGCGACTACCACCTGTTAGTGAGATTTTGTTGAGTATTTAATGATTCATTCATTTAATGATTCATGTACGTTTGTAAATATCCCCGTGACAGGAATATTCCTAATGCGAGAGTTGTCTTTTAATGAGACTTTCATGTTAAAAATTTCTATTGCAGGTTCCTCTCGGTGTCGCCGCCATAATGGCGTCGGACGAACAATTTTCATTATGTTGGAACAACTTCCACGCGAATATGTCAGCAGGCTTCCATGGCCTGCTGTCGCGTGGGGATCTAGTAGACGTAACGTTGGCTGCCGAAGGCAGATTACTTCAAGCCCACAAATTAGTTTTATCAGTATGTTCTCCCTATTTTCAAGAAATGTTCAAAATGAATCCCACTCAGCATCCCATAGGTAAGTTTAACAATGATTATAATTTTGATTAAGTAATTTTGTCGAATAAAAGATTTTTACCAATAATCGTCCTTCTTGTTGCAGTATTTTTAAAAGATGTTAGTCATTCAGCGTTAAGGGATTTACTACAATTTATGTACCAAGGTGAAGTTAATGTTAAGCAAGAAGAATTAGCATCGTTTATTAGTACCGCGGAACAACTTCAGGTTAAAGGTTTAACCGGAAATCAAAATGAAGAAAGTTCCACGCCATCCAAACCAAAGCCGACCTCAAGGCCAGGCCCGAGGTCGTCACAACAACGGCAATCTGTTATGACTAAGTTAGAGACTGATTTAGATTCTAAGCCCTCCTCAACTCCAGTAGCAGTTAAGAGACCAAATAGGCCATCAATAGCATCAAATAATTCGTCGTCTTCACAAAGTGGACCAGCAAAACGAAAATGCGTAGACCCATTAGAAGCCGGACCTTCAGGATCAGCGAAAGATGAATTTGTCACGATACCCGATGAAGATGAAAATAACGCTGTGGCACCGAAAATGGAACCCGAATTTGTTAATGAAAGTATGTGGGACGAAGACGATGATGGCGCAAATAATGAAGAAACAAATTTCGGCGAAGACGATTCGAATATGGAAATGACTGGTAAATACGACTATCCAGATTCTTTCTTTGACTGCTGCTCCTATTTACGACAGCAGTGGTATTAATTACTTTTACATCTCTAGGTTTTGATGGCTCGACAACTGGCGATGGCAATCTTACTGGAGGTGGAGAAGGTGGTGCTGTTGGTGATGCTCAAGGTAGGTTTGAAACTCCATTTTGTAAAGACAGTTCGTCGAAAGAATCGTTTCGACTAACTGTTTAAAAATACAAGGTCTGTGTGATCCATAGTCAATTATAGCACTTTGTTCAAATATTTAGTGGTGATCACATAGGTCTCCTAGCTCTAGTAATGAAATTTGTAAGTTAGATTAAGTAGTTAAGTTACGGTCTAGTAATTGGTTTGCGAAGTTACAGGTAATTAAAGTATGTTGACGGTAAAAAGGTAACGGTAACATAATGAATATGAGGTAACGTAAGTGGTACAAAGGTAAACAAAGGTACTGGTAAGGTACATTGCTGGTAACAACCCGCTGACTTAGACAGATTTGGAAGTTAAGGTACTCAAATGTGTGGACACAGTTTCTCAACAATCGAGTCACGCTACGAAAGAAGGGTCAGGTTCTGTACTAGATGCATATATTCCAAGTGGAGGTCAAGGCTGGTTACGGAGGCTGATCAAATTTTATATCTATTTCTGACTACTTAATGAGTATATAGGCGTCGATATAGTAGGAACTCAATAAGTTTCTTTCAATAAATCTGCATAGCAAGTGCCAAATCCTGGCTAGTAGCGACTGACATCGCATCGCGAGAACGCTAGGGTATTGCGCAGCTTGCGCCACTTATTAGAGCAGTTATGAATACATTCTGTGGTTGGTGCAATGATTCAAATAACCTACGTCTTCGTAACTGCTATACAGGTTAGTCATTGCGGGTTTTGGTTCTTTATTATTCCATTATGTAAGCGTCCAAGTACGATGAATTAAATTGAAAATAAAATGTAAAGACTAGACAATTGGAAGCCTCGGCTAAATTTAACTGTTAGTAATGGACTGCATGTGATAAAGTTTAAAAAAACTTTTAGAGAATTCATCTGACTGGATGGAGAGTTCGGAGGATATAGGTGGGTTGTTACGCGTACATACGTGTAACAACCCACCTATATCCTCTGAACTCTCCATACGCAAACTATACCAGTCTAAGCTATAGCTTAAATTGGTAAAGTTTGCGTTGGATGCACATGTATGAAAAACTGACTACTATGCGAGCTAATCTGAACTAAGTTCAGTTGGCGGTGGATGATCGGTTAAGGCTCCTCCCCATCATACACGGTGCGCTACCGTCTCCTGGCAACGTTACGACGCCGCTGCCGTGATACGGCACCGCGTCGCAGCACTGCCGCGAGCGGTGCGCCGCACCCCTCTATTCAGTGGATATTTCGCTGTTGGCAAGAGAAAATATAAGGTTTCGTTACAAAGCTCATAGTACAACTTTACGTAAAAGGAAATACTATGAAGATGATTTTGAGAATGAAGTTCTCCAAAGTTTGAAAAATGCAGAAAACTGACGTTTCATTTCTTAAATCAATTTTACCATTTCTTGAAAAACTATACCACCACCAAACATTGACGTATCAAAGTCGCGTAATGCAAATATTGACAATATTTGCATTACGCGACTTCGATACGTCAAGACTTCAATCAACCCACATATCGGCACAATCAACATCATACAGCGGCTACCAAACAGCTTTTCAAAGTACAGCGACTACAGCGACTTATCAAAAAACTCGCAAGCATCCATGGCCAGATCGCCAAATTCAACCATAGAAGGCATATCACATAATTTAAGCGATGTCTTATCAAACACAGGAGTCCGAATTTGAATTTTCTTAACCCTTAAATGCATAGAGTCCCAAAAATGAATCAATAACTTTTTGCACGGATATCCGACAACAGTTTTGATATCGATACATTTGGCCGAATGGCAGTGATTCCTTTGTTCATTGTCTTATCAAATATTAACTAAAATATTGACATTTGACTTCAATATTTGTATCTTTCTGACATTATATTAATTGGCGCGCATTTTTGATAGCAGATTCATTCAGGTACTTTTGGAAGTGGATTATTTAGAAATATTTTAGTGTATTCGTTAAACAAAAAATATTTTCTAAAGGTAAGGCTCTTATTTATTAATTTGCTAGTACTTTTATCCATATTCCGTAACTATCATGTGTATGGAGGGCTTATTTCGTGTTGATGCAAAAATGGGACAATATGCACTAATGGTATAATTACGACATTTATTTAGTACTATGCTTTCTTTTTTGGGTTATTGGTTTTGTTTTGGTGTGGTATGCATGTGGTCTATAATTTTGTTATAGATATGTCTGAGAATAATCGGAGAGACGACGACGTTGAATTTTGGTTGCGGCAGTTGGAAGATGGCGCTATTTCTGAAGATGATTTGGAATCAGATGGCGATGATCTCGATTTTTATCCTACCCAACAAGATTTGTTAGATGTTTTGGAAAGTGATGATGACGACGCTGCGGGCAATAATAATACTCAAAACGACGAAGTTCTTCCCGATCCTCCTTTGATTGTAGACGATGCTCTACACTCAAATAGTTGTATTTTACCCATGCAAACCTTAGATATTCAGAGACTGATATGGAAAAGACAGCCGATGATATATAATGAGAATAATTTCTATACTTCATTGCCCTTGATGTACTATTTTGCCAAGGAAGGTATTCAATGTGTAGGCACTGTGCAAAGAAACCGACTCGGTAAAAATTGTAAGTTACCTTCAAAACAGGACGTGATGAAGAAACAAGTGCCTAGAGGGTCGTATGTGGAATTTACTACACATGTCGATGGAGTAGATATAGCGTCTGTTAGCTGGAAAGATAATAAGCAGGTGGTACTGCTCTCCACTTATGTAGGCGCTGAACCAGTCGAGAGTACGGAACGGTATGACAAAGCCGAAAAGAAAAAGATCTTTATAGACTGCCCAAAAATCGTCAAGGAGTACAACGCCCATATGGGGGGCGTTGATCTCATGGATTCATTTTTGGGCAGATACAGAATAAAAGTAAAAACCATAAAGTGGTATATGAGAATTTTCTACCATCTTCTAGACGTCGCAATAATAAACTCTTGGGTTCTATACAAATCGGTTGAGACCATAAAGGGATTTGAACCGAGAAAACTCATGAATCTGGCAGAGTTTAGGACAGAGCTTGCTGATGTACTATGTACTTATGGTGCCGTGAGTCAACCCACTAGAGGACGTCCAAGTTACAGTAGTATCGATGCCGCAGACCTCAAGCAAAAAGAAAAAAAGGATGCCAGGTTCTACCGGCTGTTGACGTTCGTCGTGATAATCTTGGTCACAACCAAGTAAAAACTGAAAGTCGCATGAGATGCATGAGGCCTGGATGTAAGCTGCAAAGTTTTATAAAATGCACAAAATGCAATGTATTTCTTTGTTCCAAGAAAGGAAACGACTGCTTCAATCTCTTTCATACCAACTAAATAATTTTTATGTCTATTTTGCATAGTGTACCAAAAATGAATCATTAATATTTTTCAATAAAACTCCTATAAAATATGACTTATAATTTTTTTAAATATTTTTCCCGATTTTCACTCATTTCAAATATTATAACTCTATTTTTTAAATAAAATTCATTAATTCATGCATTTAAGGGTTAAATCATCTAACATTTGTGCATTTTAATTTAGTAAAGTTTGTTTCTGTCGGAATTTATATACCGAAATAAATTTATAAAGCCTTTGTAACAAAATCTAATAATTTAAGCGATATTATATAAATAAAAAAAACAGTTTGATTTATGATAAGTATGTTTTATTTCTTGCCTGTTGGTTAAACCAAGCATTTCCATAGGATCAACAGGTTTTCTGAACACAAATCGTTTTTGTAAACGAGGTGCTATGTTGGTAAGCAGTTCTTCAAAAGTTGGTATGGTCGTTCTAAAATAGTCAAAAAAAGTTCTCGTTCCCACTTAATTTTAGCCCTGCATATTTCCTTTTGAAATGACCACCGTCTGGGTTCATTGTAGAAATATACGGATTTACCCAAAATTTCCTCTGTTTCTGTTTCTTTTTCATTCGTCGTCTTAGCAACAAGAGAATAATTCTTTCGTGATCCATATCCAAACAAGGACGTTCGAGCGCATCAACAGCAAAATATCGACTGAATAGGGGCGCACCGAAAACGGGATGGCGCACCTTTCGCGGCACCGTGCTGCGGCGCGGCGCCGTGCCGTGTCACGGCGGCGGCGTCGTGACGTTCACGGTGACGGTACCGCGCCGTGTATGATGGGGACGAGGCCTATCTTATATAGAAAATATCTTTACAATGGAGAAAAATCCGACGCAATTGCCCGCGGCTAGAGTTTACTTTGCACTATAATGGTTAACTATAAATATTTGCTTCTTTTATCCTTGAATACCTATCCCGTTCATTTTTTGCAAGACCTAACTGACGTGTCTTGTTTCTAACGTTTAAATCTTAGTCTTTCTTGTAGCAGACATAGCTACCCGTATATCTCGACATGCCAATATAAACTACCATTGAACAACCTATTTGATAACATCAATATGAACACTGTCAGCCAACACAATATGTATTGACAACTTATAGTTAAGATATTTTGACCACTTTGAATGCGTACAACAATTTGAGGGCCATGTCTGCCAAGATTAAATAAAATTAATGTTTTACACGTAATTTTGAGTAATTTGAAAGCACAAATCAATATGATGCTGACTCCCTACCAGTCTTGGAAGTCGGAGAGGTAGAAATGCGATCTCGAGCAAAACTGTTCGGGTCTTCCTTGTGCTGAGCAGTAAAAGACAGGAACTCACTACCATATCCATATTTATTGTGTTTAAATCTTAATGCACAAAATTTGTAAAGGCGGACGCATTTTCTAAGGTGCAGAGCTAGCCACGGTAGAGGTTCAGAAACAACTGTAATTTAAAAAGTATATAATATATATATATATATATATATATATATATATATATATATATACGATAAGTAATAGAATTACTAATTCTAATAATATAAATAAGCGTCAAAATACACTTTTTGCAGTTATACATATTTAAAACACACTATATAAAACTAAGAAATGGAGGATATAAAATTAAGGTAAATCCGAGTGTTTAGAAAATATTACCGCAAAAGGAATTTGGAAAGTTCCAAAGCGGGAGAGACTGCATACGAAAGTGGAGTGCACAAAGTCGGAGTTGTAATGAGGATAGTGAAGAAGTAGGTTGTTTTAAGGAAGACCTGATGTTCCGTGCTTTTTACCTAAATACTGTAGTTGTGTGGTTAAGTTGGCGGAAGAATTTAGAGTGGCAAAGAATATGGGGTAGGTCCATTTGTATGCCCTTGACGGGCGCCGCCACCGGGTTCGCACAGGTTGGTGGTTGGGGGGGTTCGAGAGGGTGCTCTCTGCCCGCATCGTCCGGCACCTCGGCGAGGTGGGCATCGGCCTGTCGGACGCCCAGTTCGGGTTCCGAAAGGGGCGTTCGACGGGGGACATGTCGTGCGGCGTTCTGCAGTGGTCTGTCCTAGGACCACTCCTGTAGAACGTGGGGTACGACTGGGTCCTTCGAGAACGTCTCCCCTCCGGGCTGGGCGTAATCTGTTACGCCGATGACACGTTGGTCACAGCTCGGGGGGCAAACTTCCAGGAGGCGGCGTGCCTGGCCACCAGGGGAGTCTCTCTGGTGGTCGGGCGCATCGAGGCGCTGGGCTTGCGGGTGGCCCTGGACAAGACTGTCATCAGACGGTGCCCGCTTCACTGCGGGCAAGCGCTGGGAGGGGTCCGGATGGCGTAAGAAAGCGGTTCCCGGATCTCTCCCGTCTCAGGCGCAGAGTGGCACACCGTGGTGGTTTAGTGGGTAGTCTGGCTGGAGTCAGTCAGGAGTCCCACACAAAGCGAACCCCCTGTCCCCGCGGGTGGGAGCGAAGTGCGTAAAGGCATTCAAACACGTAAAAAAAAATGGCCCTGGACAAGACGGAGGCCCTGCTCTTCCACGGGCCCCGTCGCGGGCCGCCCCCCGGCGCCTCCATAGTGGTCAACTCGGTCCTCGTACCGGTTCGGGCCCAGATGAAGTATCTGGGCCTGATCCTCGACGGTAGGTGGCTCTTCGGCGAGCACTTCCGACTGCTTGCTCCCAAGCTGGTCGACACTGTCTCCGCCCTAGGGCGACTTTTGCCCAATCTGGGTGGAGCCAGTGTCGCAACGTGAAGCCTCTTCACGGGGGTTGTCCGGTCGATGGCGCTGTACGGCGCACCGGTGTGGGTGTCGGCTCTGACCGCCGAGAACAAGGCGCGCCTCTGGCGGCCTCAGAGGGTATTGGCGGTCAGAGCCATACGCGGATACCGCACGGTGTCGACTGAGGCGGCGTGCCCCTTGGCCGGTACACCCCCGTGGGATTTGGAGGCGGAAGTGCTCGCCGAAGTTTATCGACGGGTGGCTGAATTCCGGGTGGAGAGTGACGTTCGCCCTCCGCCCGAAGAGGTACGCGAGTGACGTGAAGCCGTCCGTCGAGCCACTATGGTTCGGTGGTCTATGCGGCTGGAGGCTCCACGTGCTGGCTTTGCCACCATGGAGGCTGTCCAGCCG
>PKRV01002958.1:365243-531018 GCA_003709505.1 Hyphantria cunea
GGGTTGGACCCAAACGCCGCCTGCAGGCGGTTGTATGAGGGGATCGTGCGGTCGATGCCCCTATATGGGACCCCGATTTGGGCGGCTGACCTGACGGCCGGTTCAATCACCGTTCTGCGGAAGCCGCAGAGGGTGATGGCTGTCGGAGTCGTTAGGGGTTATCGGACGATCTCCTATGAGGCGGCTTGCGTGCTGGCCGGATCTCCACCCTGGGACCTGGAGGCAAAAGTCCTTGCGTCGTTACATTGGTGGCGTGAAGACGCGCGGGCCCGCGGTGAAGGACTGAAGAAGCGAGTTATCGAGCTGCGTCGGTCACAGCTACGCGAGGTCCTAGTGGCGGAATGGCGGGACAGGCTTTCAAGCCCTTCCGCCGGCCTAGTCACTGTCGAGGCCATTCGGCCAGTGCTCGACCTGTGGCTCGGGAGAAGGCACGGCTCCCTCTCGTTCCGTCTGACGCAGATCCTCTCGGGGCATGGCTGCTTCGGGAGGTTCCTGTGTCGCGTAGGCAGGGAGCCGGATGCTCGGTGTCACCACTGCATCGACTGTCGGGAGGATACGGCGTGGCATGCGCTGGTAGATTGTACCGCTTGAAGGGGCCGCGCCGTGCCCTCATCTCTGTAGTAGGCAGTGACCTCTCACTGCCGTTACTCGACGGATTTGGAAGAAACTTTACAGTTTATAGCTGATACATTAGAATAACACAGGCACATAGCCGCGGGCATAAACTTTTATAAGCATATTTGTGCAAATTAAAACCTACTTCAAAAAGAAAGGAGAAGGTTGACAATACGGCTGTTTTTTATCAGGTTTGTTACCTAAGAACTTTCGACCGGGTGCATCGATTATGATGGTCCTTTTTTATTTAAAAGCTGGTGCTTCCCTTTCAATTTGGTGCAGTTCTTGAAGTTGTTTTATTTGTCTAATAAAAACACTATCCCATATTTACTTGTAAAATTATACCATAATAATTATAAAATTATATAAGCTTACCGATACTTTTACCGATATATCGGTAAAAGTATCAGTAAGCGTGTGTATGTCATCTGATAGAAAGTAACTGCCGCCGCCCATGAACGGTGTCTAGATATGCTATTGAT
Organism: Hyphantria cunea; assembly: GCA_003709505.1. Taxonomy (NCBI): domain Eukaryota; kingdom Metazoa; phylum Arthropoda; class Insecta; order Lepidoptera; family Erebidae; genus Hyphantria; species Hyphantria cunea. Next base: position 366,341 of record PKRV01002958.1, read on the forward strand.
CCCACATTCTCAGGGTGGAATCAACATAGTGATAAGATGTGGAGTTATTCAATTTACTTTTGACTAGGACGACGACTATCCGTAAGGTGACGAATTTACAGAATGTCACTACCCCTATTTATCAGATTCATTTATTTATCAGATGGAAGTAGACTATAGAAGTTAACTAAGCAGGACAACAGCAAGGGAAAAAAGGGGGACCACTTGACACAAACCTTTTTTTTACGTTTGGAAATCTCCTCGTGCCTCGTCCCACCGGGGTTTGCGGCGAGGCGGTGTGTCGGAATCGAACCGACTAAAACCACACGATGTGCCACTCTGCGCCTGAGACGGGAGTGATCCGGGAACCGCTTTATTACGACATCCAGACCCCTCTTCCAGACTTGACACAAACCCTAAACTAACATGTCTGGTTCTGGGCACCGTGATATACATAGTAGATCAAAACTATCTTCATGGTCAGACAATACTGTATTAAACGAAGTCTAGGTTTATACGAACCATTTTAAGACTTGGTCTGCAACTGTGGCTGGAGTTTTACACTTAACACTACACCTAAATATGAACATATCACTAGCATTAGGCCAACACAGTTGCATATTCCGACACGAATGTCTGGCAACAACAGATGCCGCCATAAGAGACATGTCAAGGGATGTGTGGGTTAACATCTGAATAATGGCAAATAGCATGGGCATCCTAAAAGTACCTGATTGCATGCGGTACGTGGTGCTACGGTTACGTCCCCAGACAGTTGCGGCAGATTTTGCGTAGTGGCTGGCTACTACGTAGACTGGGGAGATATGCTTTACATACGTGGACCGTAGGTGTAGAATGCTGTGCTTTGACGATGCTGCGGTTGTAGGTAATCAAGTAGATATCAGTGAGCTAAAAATAGTTCTAACTTCTAGTGATATGCTGAACAGAAAAATGTGAGCAATAGCATCAACAATGTTGTACTACAGGACACTATTCATTCCTCATTTTTTTTTTGATAAAGCTTGAAAAAGTTTGTCAACGTACATGTAATTTGAACTTTTTTTTAAATTAATAGCTCTGCTAGTGATACTTCTGCATAATTGGGCCCCCGGTCTCGCAATCACCAAAGGAACACGACAGCATAAATGCTGTCAATTTACGTTGATCTTCTGTACGAGGGTAGTACCGCGTACCGCCCTGGTCGAGCCGATCCGTTCGTGCAGAAACTATATTACTACTACTATAGGTAAATCGTAGTAGTAATATCATAAAAAAGCGTCGATTGAACAATGCCTCAAGTATCCCATCTATAAAAATAACTAAAAAATTGGAGTGTCAGCTTGTAATATTGCACATGTATCTATATACACGGTACATATACCAAAATAACAGCTCTTACAATTTTTGTCTGTCTGTTCGTTCGGGTAATCTGTGGTACGGATCGGCTGCGCCGATTTCGACGGGACTTTTACTGACAGATAGCTGATGACACAAGGAGTAACTTAGGCTACTTTTTTAGACTAGCTTCGCCCTGCGGCGTTGCTCGCGGTTACTACAAAAAACGCAGGCAACACTGCGGGGCTCAGCTAGTTAATAATATAATTATCCAAACAAAATAATAGTTGTTATGAAACAATAATTGATTCGTCTACAAACATCATTTTACGTTTTAAGCACAACTTCTAGTCATCAATCATCATCAACAGCCTATAACAGTCCAATGCATGCATCTACTTAGAAAGAAGAACTCTCCTTAGAAAGGAGGCCTCTCCTTAGGAGGCTTATCCGATGTAGTTAGGTCGGCTAAGCCTCCTGGTTTGTTATAAGTTTTCCATTTCTTTGCAGCACTGTTGTCCTGCCTAGTTTACTCCTTTAGGCTCTTATGACACTCCGTATTCGTAATCCATCATCTTACGGAACTTCGTGTATTTATTTTTAAGAATATTATTTAACCAATAAACACGTACTCTTACATAGTTGTTTCATTAGAGCGTTATAAAAGGGTTAAAGTCCAATGAAGTATGAAATCGTAATATCTCAATACTTTTTACACTAGATGTCGCTATGAGTCAGGATTCTTACGAAAGCAATTGTAAAGTAAATTGTAAGTCGGATATATACTTTTAAGTCGTTGTTAATAGCAATCGTAAAATTTGAGTTAACTGATTTAGTTAAAGTTTGAATGCATATTATTAATATTTTTTTATGCCTTTTTGCTTATTTCCACATTGAATTACAAAAATAAATTACGTACAACTAGATGTCGCTGTACTTATTCGTTACTAAAATCTAATGATACTATAATCACTGTTCAAAAGTATTTTTTTAAAGTACTAATCACGAGAACATTATAGTGTTATCAGCTTAAAATTTTGGACCTAGATGCACTGTTCCTTGGATTTTTAACTTCAACACTTATAATATTCAAGGTAGTGTTTTGAAGGAAAATAGATACTTAGTGCAACAATATCTTTAATAAAGTGTAATATTTCGATAGTTAAGATTTAACTTAACTATCAAAATATTACACTTTAATAAATGAAAAAGTTATAATTAAGATCTTTACCACTCTTTTGTAAATTTTTGAATAGCGCCCTCCTGTGAATAAATTATGCAGGAACAGTAAACGTTCCATTTATTTCACAAATTATACCTTAGACTTATTTATACTTTTACAGGCTGTTAGAAACAGGAATCATAATGTGATTTTGCAAATAGAAATAGAAAATAAACAATAAATTACGATATATAGTATTATGTAATAACTTTCCATAACATATAAACAGCTCTTATATTTATTATTTGAATAGATGTACTGTAGGGTTAAAATATTACAGGAATGGCATTTCAGCAAATTACAATCTGATTTTGTCTTTACTGATTTATTTTAATTTCGCTAAAAGCCATGTGTTAGTGTGCACGATGTGACGAAAATTATTTCAGTAGTCTGCGTAGTACGGATCGTTATTCCGTTATTTGTGGTCGTCCGTCTTAACGCCGTGGGATCTATGGTTGCAATTGTGTCACTCGTAGATTGTTTACTATTTAGGGAATTAATGAAAGTTTGTTGTGGTAATAATTAAATAAACGTGTTTATTACCAGTGGACTATCAACTAAAGACTGCAGTGCAACTGTTTTGGATCTTAATCTAGTGCATTTTGTGAGACATGTTATCGTGTCATATTTGGAGCTGTTTACGTGATGTTTCAAATTGTGTCGTGCTTTTTAAGTGCTAGTGGTTAATTTGTGATAGAGTTAATAACGCTTTTTGTGCAGGATATTCATTTGGTATGTATTTTTATTTCCATTTATGATTACTAGGGAAAGTATCACGACATGTACAAGAATGCAGGTTGTCATTCACGACGTACAAACGTTAACGTATTCTTCGTTAAGCAAAATATCTTGTAATACTTTGAAATAGGTATTATAATTTATTACTATCGTAATTAGTTTGTTATGTGCATTTATGTTAATAAAATGAACATATTTACAACGTAATATTAAGCAGCTTGTAAACATAACCTAGAAATTGAGTCCAATGTTTAGTAACACTAAATTAGTGTTCATATAAATTAGAGTTGGTGAAGTCTACTTCATCTGTAGTTGCGTAACCAAGTAAAAATTCATATCAATAACATAATAATATTTCTTTTAAATGAGTAGCTTAGATTAACATCTGCACTTAGAAATGTCACTTAATCTTAATCCAGTATCAAGTCAGTACTCAATTAGTGTAGTGGCTTAATAGTCATTTTAATATTAATCAAATTTAAACATTGCTTCAAAAATTACAGAGTAAAAGTGTGATTAATGTCTAAACTTAAAAAAAACATTTCATTTAGTTCTTAAAGTAATTTTTCTATCAATAGTCTGAAGTAATTTGACAGCGATAATAAATTACTATTATATTAGGTGTAATAAACTATTTAACAGCTTAAGAAACAGGTAAATTTGTGTATGTGTCCTGTGCAAATGAAAAAGTCGATTCATAGCCAGGACAAGAAATTCTGTGCAAAGTTTATTTTGCTATACTGCCAAAGTTAAAATGTAGTATTACATTTATGTTGTTAAATATTTGTTAATGTTGCTATTCAGTTCCAACTAGCTATTAGCTTAAAGCTAATTGACACGAAATCCTTAATTGTGTTTAATCATAGTAGTTTTCATCATAGTATGGCAGTGTTTCTGTTTGTGGTATACAATCAAATTTCCACACTGAAAATAGTTTTCAGTTGGATGTGACTTAGCCTGTAATAATAATATTAATAATAAAGCCTTTTATTTCCAAATATTAATAAAAATATTATTTTTGTTTCATTAGTAGTGTTAGTTTAAATTTTAATAGTTATATTAGTACTGTTAGTTGTAACTACTAAATTTAGACCCCTCTGTAGGCCTCCTCTAACATTTTCCTTTGATTCTTGCCCCCCCCTGTCTGTATCCAGCTCTTTCCACTTACCTCTTTATTATCATCAACTCATCTTTTATTTGGCCTTCCAACATTCCTTATGCCTGCTGGTCCTTTCCAGTTTATGGCCAGGAGCGTCCATCTCTTTTCCTGTGTGCGTGCTATGTGACCAGCCCAGCGCCACTTCTGTTTTCGCACAAGAGTAATGACATTTTGTAACTTTGTTCTTTCCCTAATTACTTTGCTATTTATTTTGTCTATTTTCTTTATTTTGAGCATACTCCGTTCTATTGTTCTCTAGGCTGTTAGTATATGTTTTATAATCCTGTAACCTTACCTAATCCATGTGCCAGGTTTAAAATCTTGTTATCAAAAGATCTTAAAATATAATAATACTACATTCAAAGCCATATTCAGTTTTGTATTTCTCATTTGCTGACTAGGCAACAAGTTGCCTACAAGTCTGACACTTTCATGAGCATATCAAGCCCATATAATTCATACTAACTGCTAACCTAGTCTAATCTTAAAGAAAAAAATAAATAAATTGTTTCATAACTATGGATGTAACACTTACCCCAGGACACTTAGGGTCTGTAAAACCTGTTTTGGGACTAACTGACCTGTGCAGTGCAAAAATAATTCAAATCATCAACAAGTGGTCTCATAGTAGTATTACAAGTATTTCTCGTAATTTCATCAAGAACCCATAATGTTCCACTGCTGGGCTCGGGTCTCCTCTCAGGAATGGGTTAAGGCTATACATCTCTACGCTGGTCAAGTGCGGGTTGGGGACTAGCAAGAATACATTGTGGCTACATATCTTGCTGTTGGATGTTTTTAAGCCACCCAAAGGTTGATATTTTCATAATACATTCCTAATGCCATTCTAAAGGATGACAAAACATATCTTTTTATTGAAAATCTATTTTTAAATCTTCTTTTATTTATTTATTCTTATATATATTTCTTTATATTGAAAATTTTGTAAATCAATAATTGATATTTTCACTTATATGCCTTGATTCCATGAGTGATTTAGAGCAATAAAAAGTCCTCATATATTCATCATTATTATACTAAATGGGATATAATATAACAATGTAACTGTCCTTGTTGAGAGAAATCAACAATTATTTTTTAATACAAACAAACAATTTTTTTATTACAAGTCACAAACATTTTGTATAGATATGGATAAGGATTTGTATTTATATGAGAAACAAAAAATGTTTAAGCATTATTAAATGAATATTTTTTTAGTAACTTTGCAACTGTCCTGTTATGTGTGGCTTAGTGGGGTTTGTAGTTAATAGCAAGAGTAGAATAAAGTTCAATAACAAGAAAAAATACTTTTAATTGGTGGAGTATTGTAATCATATGTTAATTGTTATATTTATATATGACAAATTATTGATATAAGTGAGGATGTAAGAGTAATTATGTTTGTAATAAAACAGATATTCTTTTTAAACATTTACAAGGTCAATCATTTTCATTAAAATTAAAATAATTATTTAGTAAAATCTATGTGTCATGATATTTCAAAAATATGTTTTTATTGTACTAAATTCTAATTTACCATAAAATTAAAATCAGTTTGGATATTAGCAATTATTCACCATCATTTATTCAATAATTTAATTTATTATTTGGGTATGCAGTTGTTTACACTTGGATGTTGGATTTTATAGGAATCTAATAAAAAAACAAAGAATAATGTAAATGAAAACAATAAAGCCAGTGTTTCATTGATTTCTTCCATCTATCATCAAATTTATTTGTGTTATTGGTAGAGTCTAACTAAATATTCATTTCCAGTTATGGGAGCAATAAACAGCAACATTAAGAGTGATCTTCATTTTATTCAAACAAGAAGTGGTCATCTGCAGTTAATTTATGAACCATATATATTTGTTACTGACAGTGTACGTAGTGGAAGAACTTTTTGGAGATGCATGGACTATGGAAAACGTTGTCGAGCAAGAATAACATCTAAAAATAATATATTAAAGATAACAAACCCTGTCCACAATCATATTGAAAACCATATGCAAAAGATCACACGTAAATATGAATTAGGTGAAGTAGTAACTTGTCCCACTGTGTAACAATAATTTTGGTAGCAGTTTGTATGACGCATTTTTTTCTATTATGAAATGCTATGATTTTGGGTTTAGTTTGGTATTAAAGTTGTAGAATAATATTGAACACACATTTATAAAACAATGCAACTTCTAGTGTGCTTGAATATTTTTCCGAAAACAATGTTTCTTATTTTTCTAAAAGTAATGTTAGTTTTTAGATATTAAATAATGCTTCGTAGTTACTTCTTGCATGTATGAAGAATGTGATCAAATTAGGTAGATGGAGATGAGTAATGTAATCAATATTTCAATTGTCCACTTTGTCTGAACATTGTGATCAAATATCTTTTAAGTGCATTATTGTAAGATTTAAATAAATTCTTAAAATCACTTTGTGTTCAATACCTTTTTTTATACTAAGTTCGAAAAGTATACATGTCCTTATAGCAGAAGTGATTATTTATTGTAAACAAAATGTACGATGCGTTATACTAATGACTGCAACAGGAATTGGCGAGGTGCAGGTGTGTTATACGGTGACACGACGAGGTGCACCATCCCTGGTGGTGGCTGGCCATAGTTACGTGGCTCGTAAAAGACGTGGCCCAAGAGTTTATTGGTCATGCCGAAGTCGTGCGCATGGTTGCCCGGCGCGGGCTCTCACAGCGCACGGTCGACTTAAAGCACGTGTCGGCAATCACACCCACCCACCACACGAACTCACCGTCGATGAACACGCCCGGATCGAAAGCCTTATAGAAACTATAGCAGCCAATAATTGATAATAAAAATGTTTTTTTTTATTGTTTTATTGTTGACCAATGCATGTTCCATGTGTATGACATTTGTCTGATCAAACCTCTGATGAATTGATTGTATTAAATATTGGTTACTTACTAAATGAGGTGCTTAAAAAATTATTCGTGTAGTACCCTCTTTGCTTAAAAATAGAGTGCATGATTTCATGAAAGCTTACTATGGGATAGTCATGGTAGTGGTATTTTACAGTGCAATTCGTGATATCAAACCGCGGCCGGCGCCATATGCGGCTTGGTGGGTTTTCATTTTACGCGGAGAAGGTGTTTCCCGAGAAGAATAAGGTGCGTTGGAGGTGTACCCGGCGAACCTGTCGTGCATATGCACACACACTGCATGATCGCATTTTCGCGATCAGCAACGTCCACTCTCATGAACCACCCGCAGTCGTACCAGCAGCGACTCGCAACTTCACACACGCCTTCATCGCAACTCAAGCCAAGGCCCTTCTCGACGAATAATGCAATACCCTAAGCTTCTTCCATTAGTTACGAAGGCATCGCTATTATAATTCACTAATTTATTTTTAGTACCTGGTTGATACGCGATTGAAATCAATAAGCCGTCTCTTAGTACACGGTTTACTTGAACGTAGAAAGAGCGATAGACTTAATACTTGTAATGACATGGTACTGGGTATCGCAATGGGGAATGCAATGGGTGCATGAACGTGGTAACACGTGGGACTGATAGTAGATAATAAATAATTAACTAGCCTGTATTATGTTTGAGGCCATGTGTACAAATAGCGGATTGTAAATTGGTCTTATTGTTGTCTCATATGGTTGTCAAAAGGATCTAGTCATGAAATTTTATAGCGATCTCATTATATATTTAATAGTATTAGTGTTATTTAAATTAGGAAGCTGTGAATCAATCACCAATGTCATAAAAATATTTACTAGTTACAAATGTTTTGGGTTTAATGCTTTCGAAAATATGATGTAACCAAAACAAAAATTTATGTGCTGTGGAATTAAAGTTGTTTCTGAACACTTTTATTTTAAAATATTACTAGTGGTAAAAGTTCAATTGTATTGAAATTGCGTAGTTGCGCCCGGAATTGCGTATTCATCAGTGAATACAGTAAGTAATAGTGTAAATAGGTGCTTTCAAACTTTTAGGAAAATAATGTTCAAGGAAACTTTTCACTTTTTCAACGAGTCACAACTGTATGTTTAGTAGGTTCAAAAGTAATGGACTAACATAACGAACAAGAAATCGCAATAGTATAGTTCAATGGCAATAATAATCTTATGAATTTATGATTGAATGAAATATTGATTCCATGTCGGTGTAAGGTTTGTGTTACACTTAGGCAGGACGATGATAGTAAACAGTTTTGTCACTGTGATATTGTGATATTAATTTACCATTTATTGATTTGTTTGTCCTTTACACATCTTCACAGTTTTGGTATGGTATCTCTATAACTAAATTTAATATAATACAAGGCTTGCCAACATATTCCCAAAAGATTTAGATTATAGCTTGGGCTATTCAAGAAGCGTTATTCGAAAACATAGTCCAATCCCTGGGACCCTTGATCTTTTAATTACTCATTATATTGTGGTTGCGGTCAGTTTAACTTTTGATTATTTATTTTATTTCTAATTAAAATATAATATGCTCACACTGTAAATGAAAATTGATTTTTGTATGCCTATAACTATAGAAGAATGTGTACCAACGTTCGTAAAAGGTGAAAAAAGATAGGTCCATGCTCTCGAAAATGTGCTGGGCGTGATGCCGCGTTATGGTATTGCCGGCAGTGCAGCAATATGGAGCTTTCGATAGCAAAGGGCGCGCTTGTCAGAGTCACCGCAGTGTTGAAGCCGTTCACGTTCACTCGTGTTGCAGCGTACCTATTTTAGTTTTAACCTAGTTAATCCATCTGTCACAATTGCCCAAAATAGCTAAAGTTTGCAAAACTTACAGCCTTTAGTATAAACCCAACGGTTTGATATAATTTATTTATAAAATACTGCCGTTTTCATATATTGTGGAGATTACTTACTATTTAAATAGTATTTATTGCATACTATTTAAATAGTACTAATGTGCGTAATATTTAAATTTATTAATTATTTTAATTTTCGTTGAAAGATTCAATTGATAATATTGTGTTTTGACAGTTGTTACTAACAATAATAACATTTCCATATTTTCTTTTTTTTGACAAATTATGGTGAACTGGTAACGTTGCTAACGGTTTTGGTAACCTTACTTTGATATTTTGCATGATGCTACATTCCACTTTTATGTACGATGTATATTTAATAAAATTTTAATGATTTATTAATTTGGTAGGAAAGCACGTGCGCCTGTGCGTGGGGCCCGGCGGCCGCCCACGTCTATGGGTGCGAGGACGCAGCTTCTACGCGGCTCATACTATGCGCTCAGGCGTCGTACGCTGGCGGTGCACGATGGGTGGTTGCGGCTGCAAAGCGTATACTCAAAAAGGAACACTACACAAGCTGGTTGGAGACCACAACCACGCCGGCCGTTGCGGCCGCCGACAACCCGCCAAATCCCTGAATTCTGTGACAGCACCATCCTCTATTTCATCCTCGACTTCTCCCACGACTTCGACTCCTTCGGTACTTCCTCGTCTTCCTGATCTTGATTTTGATAAGTTTGACCCTAACGCCTGGGTTGTACGTTATTAGTAATCAGAAATTTAAAAGCACTATATTGAAGCCTATGCGGCCAAGTAATACCCAGATCACACCGTGGGAGAGCCACGCTTGACGCAGAGTGATACTACGACCTCACAGAAAACCGGTGTGGAACAGCGCTTACGCTGTGTTTCATCGAGTGAGTGAGGATACCAGAGGCCCATACCCCAATCCTCCCCCTCCCCATCCCCCAAAGGCCGGCAACGTACTTGTAACACCTCTGGTGTCACGGGTGTCCATGAGCGACGGTAATCGCTTACTATCAGGAGATACGTCTGCTCGTTTGCCCCTTATACCATAAAAAAGATCAGGTTGTTATTACAAACATTAAAATAATAATATTTCTAACGCTTGCAGATGTCTGATGAAATACCTAATATTTTTTTATAGCGACACAATAATATATATGGGTGTATAACATTAGACGAAAATGAAGTGTAAGGATTAAATTGAAACCCAGCAGACCGGGGTGGCGGCATTTCCGCACAAAAAGTTCAAAAAGCACTTTTATAATATAAATTAGACTTCATTCCATTAAAATAAGCTCAAATTCCTAACATAGCGGCGCTCATGTTCTTATGAGCGACTGCACTGAATCAACGTATAAAAAGCGTGTATCGTGGTTCTAAAATACGCATAAAACCTACATGTTGATTTATCGTTAGTAGACAATTTTTGTCAATATATTTATCTAGGTATAAAGGTAGCTTGAGCTCATATATATATATATATATATATATCATTTCTATTACGTACTGGCTTAATGTAGAGTTACAAGAGAAAGAAAGACAAGCATCACGGTGTTGCTGTTTCAGCATGCTCTAACACAGTGTTATATCGCTACATCTTAGTGTAGACAAAGAAAATTATTTGATAAGAGCGTTACTTTAAACTGCGTGCAAGAAATATGATTTTTGTAAAAGTATAGGCTTTATATCCTTCTACTCTGACGTCGCCGTCGGTCGCATATGTCACGAATAACACGACATTGCTACGCTGTCGTCAGCGACGTTACATTTCGGTAAACTGTTCGAGCTAAACACCTCTAACAAACATATCAGAATCGTCAAAGCGAGATGCAAATAGTGCAAATAAAAAAACGTGAATTTTACAAGACGGTTTAAAGTGTTAAAGTGACGTTAGAATGTAGGCTAATGAATGTAGGTAAGCCAAGTGCCAAATAAACATTATGATACTGAATACGTGGAGAAACTCGTTCATAATGCGAACTTCTGTAATTAAATACCTCATGGCAAATATAAATATATATATAGTGTAAATATGATTTCGGATGTATAGTCTGATATGACTAGTTTCGTCTTCCTTATTTTATTTCTTATATTTGTTACTATTTGTTTATATTGTTTTAAGATTTTTGTTACATAAATGAAGAATGCTCATTAATAAATTAATGCCAAAGTATTAGGTGCCAAATAATTTTGCTCATAATATTATTTCTCTCAGAGAATAGAAGTATGTATGTACCCTCGTAGCCATTATTTAGTAAGATAGTCCTGTTGAACAAAAGGAGAAATTATGAAAAATTGTGTATGTTACCCATCGTATTATGTGTAAATGTGCTGAATAAATTTATTGAACAGTAAGTACCGTCTTTTATTAAGATTAAAATAAATACATTTACCATATTTAAAACTGTCTTTTTTTAAAATAATAATAACCTTTGCATGCGCTACTCTATAGCAAATAATTAGGTTAATTGTATATAGTAATGTAGAAAATGCACATTGTTCCATCTAAAATGAGCCCTTTAAGAAAATTTTGAAAACGCAAACATTTTATGTGGAACTGATACATGATGCGTATTTGAGTTCGTTACTAACTATTTTTTTTCTATTTCAGCACGCTTTATCCGCGCCGGCAAAGGCAGGTTGCTATTACATCGCGGTTATACCTTTCGCTTGAAGAATAACTTGGCTCATGGCAGGAAGCAGTGGTACTGTTCCTCACGTTTAACTTCACGTTGCCTCGCTGATGTGAACACTGAAGGACCAGAAGGACACGAGCGTATAGTGCGTTCGCGTTATGCACACAATCACGCGCCGCCTAACGTTCGGCGCTTTGCAGACGGACGATATGTGGTGCGCACACCACATCAGAGCGGGCACCGCGCACCCGCTCCTCTCGATCCTCACCATCAACTGCTGCAACTGCAACACGCGCTTGCTTTATACGCCGCTACAGCACATGCCACCGCCACTGCTAGCGCGTCTGCTGCGGTGTCTGCCACGACCGGCACTCCCTCGCAGCAGTCTCCCAATGCGCTGCCCCCTCCACCTCAGCACACAAATGCTGCTAAACCGCTGCTTGTTGATACCCCATGCAACGAGGAGGATTAAACGAACGCTCCGGCTCTATTACAAAAACATCGATCGATTTTACTACATATAATAACGATTTCAATATTTATGGTAAGCAACTTTGGCAATTGATGAGTAATGGAGTTCTTGATATTTTCTGACCGCCTTTTGGCGAATGTAGCATAATTTATAGTAGTTTAACATTTAAGTAAGGTATGAGGGGATAAGGTATTGTATACTTAAGGTTTAGTGATGGCTATTGTTGGTTATTAAATATCGGTAATGTGAATGTATGTCAACATTTAAGTAGCTGTTGTGGTGTATTGGATGTTTTGACGACCAGTGACGGGAACATGGGAAACAACCAGTAAATCGAGTGGATACGTCGTGTCGTATAGGTTAAGCAATCTCGTTGAGATCAGTAAGTTATCAGTATAGGTGTGGGCTATTTATCGAATCCGATAGGGCTAGTTATATATATGTAAGAACCTTTTGAATGTATAACGGTGTCAGCTCGTATTGGTGTCAAGTTTAGACAGGTGGTTATAATCCGGAACAAGGCCGCTTTTAGCGTTTGATTTAATGTTTACGACCCGTGCAGAATCTATCAGGTTATAGGCTAGACGCTAGGCGGACATATGTATGCACGATATTCACAGGCTGGTCAACAAGCAGGGCAGGGTTGTGCGCGATGCGAACGCAGCCGAGTCAGATGTCGACCCGAGTGTAACGGTAAGGTCGAGGGCCTGTCCCAGGCCGTCGACAACGTGTCGGTGACTGATTTAGAAGAAACTCGTTCGAATTAAAGCAATATAACGTCCCCTGGACTGTACTTAGGATTACTTAATTTATTTTGAGAATTGGAAACTTTACACTTTTCAGATACTTATTGCTACTTGACATTTAGATAGATGTCCGCCTCTTTTATCTATAAGAATTTACAGTAGAAATAGCAAAGCATTTTATGCTTGTGCAGCACCTGCCACTTGCGATTCGCAGTCGGCATTGTGCTTCTTAGGATTGGTTTGAAGTACTTAGGCTCAATCATCTACCTCTTCACTTTTATACGGGTTTTACATATTAGTTTAATTATACAATGTTATATACAAGAATGAATACTCAGAAGCTTTACTCGAGTAAGGTGTTAGATAAGCACTTAGATTAAGTTAGACTAACGGCGGCGCGCCGGGGCGGCTTGCCGCGCAGGGTCCGGCGCGTTGCGTCACTACCTCTATATAGTAATTATTGGAACTCAACTACCTCTTTACTTAGTTTAACTTAAGAACCTACTTGTACGCATACTAATCGTTCACCGATTTGACGACTTACGATTAATTCATCTTATTTAGAGACTGTTGTCTGAATATATTTTATAAATTGTTTTTTTTGTTGCTCGTCGTAATCTTTATAAGAACGATAATCCGCTTTGTCTGTATGCCTCTGATTTAAGTACAAATTTTTACTAATTTTAATTGTTATTTAGACTAAGGTTTTATGGGGTTAGAATGTGTGTGGTTTTACTTAATTATGTCAACTATATATAAGTGTTATTATAGATTGTGTCAAACATTCAAAATTGTTACACCAAAATGGGAACGCTACGTTATAGTTATAGTACGTTCTGCTATCTGACGCTACGGAAGCCCAGTCTTTGCTTTTGTGCTGGCAAGAACTTGGAAAACTTTGACTGGTACCTGATCGTCTGAAAGCCGCCCGATAACTGCATGTGAGCGTTCTTTGTTGATAGTTTGTCACGTTCTATCGTACCTGAACTGTCACTAAGCCAAATAATATGGCCGAAATACTGCACGTTATTATGAAACCGTGGCGATAGTTTGTACGTAAATGTAATTATAAATGTAATAATGGTAATTTTAATATGTATGATATATTTTAGAGCAATGACAATATACGTCAATTATATAAGATACGATTTATGAGTATGATCAATAACACAATTCTCTGCAAATATTGTTTAATGTTTATCCAATATTTACGTAGCTTCTCCTCATAAGCGGCATTTAAGCTAGTTTGGGTCTTAACTACATACATGTTTGGAGTATGAACCGTGAGTCAAGTGCTTTTCTATGTTTGCTCATGTTGTTAATATTATGAATCTCGTAGGTAGTGCATGATAACGAACGTTGCGTTGATTGTTGAGTGCTACCGCCACGGCTTCATCTCGCACATAGTATCACCGGACATTTCGATCACGATATGCATTGTGTATATTTACCTCACTCACTCACTGTTAGTTACTCATACGAAATTCTTATATAATTAATGTTGTAATTTTATACTACTTATATAATAGGGTTTTAGTTCGTGTACGGGGAATGTTTTTTGTGAAATCAAATTAAATTGTACTTATAAATAACCGCTCGTTTTATTTCAATCCATTCATAAATATTATACTCACATTAGTTTCTTTATGGTTATGGGTACGTATAAATAATATTACATATAAACGGTTATCTGACCTATCCTTCTCTCGCAGGTATTATGTTTTTGAAATCGAGGCGTGGTAAAGTGATTATGATGGTGAATACCTTCCCGTTCTGCGAAGAATCTAAATTGAGGGACAAAGTGATATGGCGGTGTACTTCCAAGAAGACTAACTGCAAGGCCAGGATACATATGCTCGGCGCGAATGTAGTGGCTGTAAAGGGCATGCACAATCACCCTCCGCGGGCTCTCTGCCTGCCTGCTCGACGAACGAACGCGCGCAAACAAACTGGCACTGCTTCAAGCGCAGTTTCTGCGCCGACACCAATGACTATAACCAACATTGACGCATTAACCGTACAATCTACAGAAATTGAATAACCTAATTCACAATGACTACACAATTTCACTATTGTACTAAAGTTATGATTTATTAAAGCAATTTAGACAATAATTTACTAGTAGTAAGACGTTCTACTTAAGTTTTTCATAAGTATTGTAGAACTGACATTTGGAAAAAATGTTTCATTCCATTCATATTGACTCCTGTTTCATAGCTAGTCGGTGCTTTGGATATATGTGATTCATCTACATTTTTTTACTCGAGTTTTGTATAAGATAATGAACTCTCGTTTTACTTGATGTTTTGTTGCAATGAGTTTTCGCGCGAGCATATAGATATTAGTTTAAAACCGATTCGTACCTATGAGGTATTGAGGAGGCACGTATAAAAATCATTAAACATTTTCACGCACTTTTAATGCCAACTTGTGATAAGATTTAATCATTAGCTAGAATTAGTTTTTATAATTAAATTTTTATGTACTTACTGTAAGGTTATTAACTCAAGTATTTATTGTACATTTTAATATTTGGCGAATGTATAATATTTTATATACTAAATAAGGTGAAAAAGTGCCTTGCGTTGAACAGGACCAATTACTTGTCAATTAATAGAATTGATGTACTGAACATTCCCTATTGAAAATTTAAGCTGTGCTGTATGTTTATACTGTAGTTTTGATATAATGTTTATATATACGGTTATAAAAGACATGGTTACATTTATGAAGAGTATTAGTTAAGATTGAAGAATTAAAGGTTATATTTATGATATTTACTTTTATTTCTGTAATTTAATGACGTCAAATATATTTTAATGTTGTTACACAGGTTTGAAGAATTATATGTATTAATAAAGACTACCATGTTAAATTACCTATTTATTTGGGACTATGCATTAATTCTTCTACCGATGTATTCACGGCATTAAGTATAAATGTGTTTATGATCAGCATATTACATTTGGGCATTGTATATTTTTTCTTCTATTTTTTCTGGTTAAGCTATATCTTAACGAGCACTCATTGCACGCGAATTTGTGCAATCTGATGTTTCTTCTGGATAAAGCTAATGTGAGGCGCTCATAGCCCAGTTGCACTCGGCCATTAGAAACAATCACCGAGGGTCAGTACCTGGTTGGGTTACCGCTGGTGACATGTTACCATGAGCGTCTCCGTGATTCGGAGGTCACGTTAAATATAGAGTAAAATCTAAAGTAAAAGAATTATTAAATATAAAAGCCTATATAAATAGAATCAGAAATTCATCCGATTTACGTCAAGTAATTAAGTTATTTTAATTATCCGTTTAGCGGCCAACTAGCAATAGCCATAAATTAAATAGACATAATATACACAATTTTCATCCAGTAAAAACACATTTTTCATAACAGGCTGTAATATTAAAGATATTTCAATTTTAATAGATTTCTGATGCTCTGAGTAATGCAAATTGATTTTTAAAAAAATGTTTACGTTTTAATAGTGAACAATACTATGGCAAAATCATATGCAGTATTTTTTTTTATTGGACAAGACTCGTATTCTGAAATTCCAAGCAATTGGCTTCTAAATGATGATGAACCTGAAGGAAAAGGGACAAAGCGTCAATGGCCACCCTCATTTGCTAAAAATCTACAGAAATTGTTAAAACAGAGAGTTGAACCAAATGATGATTAGCCTTATTCATAAAGTTATTGTGGTATGTAATTACATTTTTAGACCTGCTAATTAAAAAATACTAAATAATTACGTAATAATGGATAGTTGCATAATTATTATAATCATCTCTATTCAGATACTCTGGCTGCAGCAAAAAAGCTGCCGAAGATTCGGAATATGAGTCATCGACCGAAAAACCATTGAGAAGAGGACTTAGATCAAAGCGACCCACTGCTGCTGCTGTGGCTGCTGTTAATTTAAAAAACAACATGGCGTTTGATAGTTCTGATGAAGACAACTAAAGCAGGTAAGAAAAAATTATATTTGGTGTACTTTTGTTTTACGAAATAATTGTGCAATATCACATCCCGGTCTCGCTTTACAGCTTCTCAAATGCCTACGATGCCTACGATTCCTGCAATTGAAAATCAGAGAAAGATTCCGTTTGTTACAAAACTGTCGCCGTCTTTGCATAAAATAAATGAAACTAATGATAATCAATCAATACAAGAATATTTTGAAGATGAGTCAAGAACCACTCGTTCTGGATCCTATAAAAATAATAAAAATGATGTTCCATAATCATCGGCCTATCGCAGTACACTGCTGGACATAGACCTCTCCAATTTCACGGCACTTAGTTCGATCTATGGCTTCTCGCATCCAGCTCCTGCCAGCCGTCTTGCGCAAATCATCGCTCCACCTGGCCTGTGGACGTACTACATACACTACTTTTGCCGAAATGCGGTCTCCACTCAAAAACTCGTTTACTCCAACGGTTATCGGTTCTTCGGCAAATGTGGCCAGCCCCCTGCCACTTCAGCTTGCTAATCCTGTGGGCTACGTCGATGACCCTGGTTCTTTGTCGGATCCACTCGTTTCTGATGCGATCCCTTAGAGAAACGCCGAGCATAACACGCTGAGCGACTTTGAACTTATGGACCAGTCGAACCGTAAGTGTCCACGTTTCGGCTCCGTATGTCATTACGGGTAGGACGCATGCATTGAAGACTTTCGTCTTTAGGCACTGTGGAATCGACGATGTGATTACCCGACGAAGTTTCCCAAACGCTGCCCAACTTAGCCGGACTCTTCTGTTGACCTCGTCCCCAAAGTTGTTTCTACCTAACTGCAAAGTCTGCCCGAGGTATACATATTTTTAAACAACTTCGTGAACGGCACCGTGTACCGCAACCGGTTCCGGTAGTACATATTCATTGAACATGACCTTGGTCTTGTCCAATATCATCCGTAGGCCGATGCGCCCAGAAGGGTCAGCCAGGTC
Source organism: Hyphantria cunea (assembly GCA_003709505.1). Classification (NCBI taxonomy): domain Eukaryota; kingdom Metazoa; phylum Arthropoda; class Insecta; order Lepidoptera; family Erebidae; genus Hyphantria; species Hyphantria cunea. The sequence goes on from PKRV01002958.1 coordinate 384,364, forward strand.
GTTGAGCATCTGTTGTAGGTCCTTCAGCGTTTCTGCCATGATGACGATGTCATCTGCAAATCGCAAGTGAGAGATGTATTCGCCATTGATGTTGATACCGCGCCTTTTCCAGTGCAGCGTCTTAAACAAGTTCTCCTTTGCATTAGTGAACAATTTCGGGGATATAACGTCCCCTTGTCTCACTCCTCGATGCAATGGTATGGGTCTTGTATGCTGATCCTGTTCTTGGACTTGGACTTGGACATAGTGGCGGCTTTGTAAAGACATCTCAACACTCGGATGTATCGCCAATCTACTTGGCATCGCTGCAGGGACTCCAGAACAGAGCAGATCTCGATCAAGTCAAAGGCCTGTTGTTCCGTCCGACTTGGAAAATCGCTCGCTCGCTCGGACAGTCGCTTCATTGTTATTAATGGTATTATTATTTTCTCAAAATGCTTTCACCTTTTGTTGACTAGTTACTTGAAAATTGGTTTTAATTTATGAATTTCATTGGTTTTAGAAAGTTAAGTAAATGTTTAAGATTTCTGGGCGCATTAACGATAGATGTGAAAGATGTAAAGCAACGAATGGCAGTTAATAATTTTGGGGATTCTTGTGATGTTAATAGTGAAACTGCCTTACAAATGACAAAAGATCTGCCACTGAAATCAAGGGCAGAAGTGAATGCTTTAGAAGAAAAACGATCAAACTCACCCGATTATCGTCGACAATTTGTAAGTTCATAAAATATAATTTATTCATTTAATTTATTGCTGTTAAAATTAATAAATATTATGTTAGTGGTATATTTGAATTTATAAATATTCGAGAAGCTAAAAATATCAAGTAATTAAGATAGTATTTTCTGTTTATGAATTGAGAATACGAAAATTTTATACATGTATACATGTATATAGCTGTAAATAACTTCAAAATCTTGCATTTGTAAACACCAATCAATAATATTAGAATTCAAATCCAGATATTATCACAAGATATATTTTTTACTCTCTATTTTAAATTAAACAAAATTCTGATGCTAATTTATATAAAATGAAACAAAACTGAGATTTCGAAACTGATTTTTAACTGACGAATTTTTGAATATTATTAATATATAAATATTTATGCAGATAAGAACTGTTAATCAGATTGGAGGAGCGAATGGTAAAGATTACACAGAGAGAGTACTTAATGCAATATTCTCGCAATCATTTGCTACTGATAATACTTGGGAAGGCAAAAAGACGAAGTATAAAGTCAATAAGTTGAACTTGATTAACATTTGCGAAGGTTAGAAAGATTCAATGCATAATTCAAATGAAAACTTGGCTGAAAACAAATATTTATGCTAATACAATCGAAAATTATATTCCAGAGGTAATATTGAAAAAAATTAGTACTTGAGACAGTGCTGAATTTTCCAAAGCTGGAACTAATTGGTTTCCATTAGGGAATCAGAGAGCAGGTCAACAACCAAAACAAGTCGAAAAGAAAACTAACCCTCAAAACAATAACAATACCCATTAACATTAAGAATTGACGAGTTGCCCGAATAAATGAATTCAAGCAAATTCACACAATATTCAGTCAATGTAAGATTTATACTTTTTGGATTGTATCTACTATACAAATAAGAAAATATTTTACTCAGTATTAGTATGACTGACAAAAAATTCTAAATTTAAACTTGCAATTGTGATGATGATTGTGATTCACTTTTTGGAATGTCATGATTACACTAAATTACAGAAAATATTGATTATTTTTTACATTAAAATACTTATTGATGCACTGAACATTCCCTATTGAAAATTTAAGCTGTGCTTTATGTTTACTGTATTTGATATAATGTTTATATATACGGTTATAAAAGACATGGTTACATTTATGAAGAGTATTAGTTAAGATTGAAGAATTAAAGGTTATATTTATGATATTTACTTTTATTTCTGTAATTTAATGACGTCAAATATATTTTAATGTTGTTACATAGGTTTGAAGAATTATATGTATTAATAAAGACTATCATGTTAAATATATAAACTATATCGGGGCTAAGCATTAATTCTTCTCCCGATATATTTACAGCGTTAAATATAAATGTGTTTATGATCAGCATATTAGATTTGGGCATTGTATATTTTTTCTGGTTAAGCTATATCTTAACGAGCACTCATTGCACGCGAATTTGTGCAATCTGATGGTTCTTCTGGATAAAGCTAATATGAGGCGCTCATAGCCCAGTTGCACTCGGCCATTAGAAACAATCACCGAGGGTAAGCAACGACGGCGCGGTCAGTACCTGGATGGGTGACCGCTGGTGACATGTTACCATGAGCGTCTTCGTGATTCGGAGGTCACGTTAAGTAGTCGGTCCCGGTCGTTATCATACTATAACAGTCGCGAAGCTTAGTTGGAGGCCTTCGGGCGTCTTAAAAACATCCAAACAGCAAGATACGTATTCTTGCCAGCCCCCAACCCGTCGAACTCCATCACTTGGCCAGCGTGGGGACGTATGGCCTTAACTATTCCTAAAAGGAGACCCGAGCCGAGCAGCAGTTGAAAATTATGGGTTGTTGATGAAAGCTAATGTAGTGTTTTCATCTAGCAAATTATCCTCATTGGTTAATAAATTTAAAAAAAATTGAGCCGAAACTTCTTAACATTGAATATTTTCTAAAATAATTTAGTTATTTTATTGGCTAACAAGTTATAATGTGTAAATTGGGACAGTATTCAGATCGGTTTGTTCTACTACGGCCTTCAACTAAATCAATATCATCATCACTGACAGCCTTTGACAGTCTCTTGTTCGATATAGGCATCTCCTTCTAAGTATGTCGATTAAATATTCTCCTTTTATTAGATGTCGGAAATATTTATATTATATAATATTAAAGAGTTATGTTTATAATTGATTCAAACACTAAATAGAGGTATGATTTATCAGAATGCTGCAATGGCAGAAACAGCCAAGTAGGGACGGTATTGAATGCAAAATAAAGACAATCGCGATAAGAGCGATAAAAACGCCTTAGTTGTGGGAGCTCAAATGAAAAACAATATTCTTAATTTGCTTTAAGTTATCTACATGTGACTAATTATGTCTGAGCTTTATCAGGTTCTAAAGAAGAGGCCCAATTCAAGTTTGGCAGAAGCTCTCGCCGGGAACCTCCAAAAATTTCGACGGGGAAGTTTACGTTTGTGAAAGAACGCGAATTTCCGAACGGGAAGACGCGATGGAAGTGCTCCAATACAAATGGAACCTGTCCTGCAAATATATATACAATAGATACTGATGTTGTGTTATTCTATGATAAACATGATCACGAATAATATAATCCTTTTGCATTAAGCCAAGTTATATGCCATAATATAAATACTGTATGTTAATAGGATTGTGGTGATAGTAATATATATGTAAAATATACTTCTTGCTCCTTTCTCCACATTTAACTAAAATAATTAATACACCCATTTCGTACTACATACATGTGAATTATGCTTCGTGTAGTAATGAATTAGTAAGAAATTCTGCGTTTCAGTAGAAATTTTGTAGAAATCTCTTTAGGTTACATTAATATACTGTTTTTTTAGCTCTATTATTGAAATTAAATCTTTAAATCATTTGTGCGTTTGTTGGTTACCGATTACTTATACTATTATCTAATATTACGCGGTATATTTTTTTGTTGAATAAAATTATAGTTTTATAATGTTTATAGGCAAAATATCTGCTGCGTATATTCCGACTGGACGAGGCAAGAAGAACTTGATAGTTGACGGTTTTTCATTTACAGAGAATGTACCAACATACTGGAGATGTTCCCTTCGCAGACGTTTGGGTTGTACAGCATCAGCTCGCACTAATAAAAAGGGCGAGGTTATCCATTACGATAATACTCATAACCATGAGAAACCCAAATTTTATAGTAAAACAACAAAAAGAATGGTAACAATTTAAAAAAAAATAATTAACTGTCTTGATAAGTTACAGAAAAACAGGTCTAAATATTTTTCACACAATAAATAAAATAATCTAAATGATAAATATTTTAATGAAGTCTTTCGAACTCAAATGGCGGGGGTCCTATTGTGAGTTTATTTTAAATCAATTGTATCTCGATCACAACGCCGAAAATTGTGCCGTCGACAGCTAGTTGATGTGTAATAAATTCACACTAGACCCCTATGTGTACATCTTCTTTAAATGAATATGTAAAGACAATTTAGAGATCCTTCTTAAAATAAAACTCCGATACATATATTTGTTATATTTAATGTTTACATGTAAACTTGCACAAAACAATTTTTTTAATATAATCACAAATTTCAAAACCGAAATATAATTTAGTTGTAAAGTCTAAGTATATGTTAACTAGCACTGGTATAATTGTCTTGACACATAGATAAAAGCTTTGCAAAGATTACAAGAAAGCCTCTGAAGTAGATGTATTAAAATGAACTACCTTTTATCTTTGACAAAACTTACCTATATTCAGAGAGCAAATATGTTTTGAACCGACTTCAAAAAAGAAGGCGGTTCTTATTTCGACTGTATTTTTTTATGTTTGTTACCTCAAAACTTTCGATTGGGTGAACCTTCTTTGATGGTTCTTCTTTTTTTTGAAAGGTGGTGCTTCCCTTGCGGTCCCATTTGAATTTATTCCAGCTCTTCAAGGCGGTTTTTTTATAAACTTACACTTATACTTAAATCATGGATGATTAATATACAGCTTAAGAAATTCTTCATTAAACGCAACCTACACAACATACGTGTTTTTCTTTTATTTTTTAATATCTATGTATATACAAATAAGTGAGGCAAAAATTTTGTAACCTATTTTACGAAAATTATATAAACGGGTAAGTACGAAATTTGGCACAATTAACGTTTGTATGTGAATGAATAATAATAAAGTGAATTTTGGTCAAATTCCGAATCGCTGGGAGACTAAGAGAATCACCTTTATGGAAGTCTCCTGTCAACTTTATCGTGGAGAGTGTTCTGAAGAGCTCTTCCAAGTGGTCTTGGAAGTCACCGCTTTAGAGTGGTAGACATACACCCTCGAACTCAACGTCTGGATTCTTCCTTTCTGTGCCGTGCGGCCAAAACCGGCGTACGTGTTTCCTACTATGATCCCAGGTTCATGACGCGGGGCGGGAAGTATCTCATTAGGCCGCTATAGCCTACCTCACTATACACCGCCACCAGGAGCATTGTGGTGGATGGTGACCACCACTCTTAGCCTCTCCTTATGTTTTCCATTAGGCAGAATAGAGTAATTTTTTCAGGTAATACTTAAAAACAAAAAAACCTTTTAAAAAGAGATAATATACGCTTCAGAGGTGCCTGCGAAACAGGTTCATACCTTTAATATAGTCTCCCTTTAATATATTTCAACGCTCGTAGTCTAGAGACAAACCGAGTCCATCATTCGAAAAGACTGGAATAGATGAGTTTAAATAAGTATTCAAGCCATGACTGGACTTTAATTAAAATGATCTATTTTTTATGATGCTTATTAATGCTTTATTATAAATAAAGAAATTGAAACTTTATTTTTGTAATAATAAGGAATATATTTCACACATGTTTACTATTTTAAATTTTAATTAAGACTAGACTAATTCTGCCGTGCCGTGCGTTCCGTTTGAACTGAGGTCGGATAATTCAGATAGGAGTATGGAGAACGAGAGCTAATAGTTCTTTTTAAATGAAACTGAGAGTTTTGATTAATTTTAAATGTTATTTCGAAAGGGGAAATGCAAATATTCGAAACTACAACCTTGTGTTCAGTTAATCTTCTGTCGGTTAATGCATTAAATTTCAATATCAATTGGAGGACAACATAAATACTTTAAAGTAAAAGCAAACTGCGACTGTATCATTATTTTCAAATAAAAATATTTGAACGGGTAATTTGAACATAGTTTAAAATATTATCCTTTTTTATTTTTATAATATTTTTGACTTACCTGCTCCCTTTTTTTCTTTTCTGTGCTGAAATCCCTGCCCTGGGGGTCCTGGTGGCATGTCGGACTCGAGCCGACTAAAAACGCTCGCCGTTTCGGGTACTAGAAACCGGGGAACCAGGTGCACACTAGAAAGGAAAACCCTGGAACCCCGACGTACCTCGGGCCACCTGAGAGTTCAAAACCTCTTCCGATCCTGCTATGCCGTCTTCTTGGTAACATAACTCTCTCACAGAAAGAAACGGCGGAGTTCCATGCGCTCTCGCTCCGCAACACGGTCGCAATCATGTCACCGAGCGATAGAACCGATGGCCGAGATCACGCCTCGGTGCCACAATCTCCGAAGCATTATTTTCCAGTGATCACCTGCGTCAGCCGGTATGACGGGATTCCGTGATGCCTCTTGAGCCAATCCTCCATAACGGGTATTACCGCCGCAATAATAGCGTGCCCAACTTACCCGCTCCCATATACACCACTTGCATTAAAATTACCCTAAAAATAATTAATAATAATATCTTTATTTTGACGACTATGTATGTGTTTAATTTGTTTGGTGGTATCTAGGTTTCTTGGCGTTTTATGCCTACTATCAACTATCCAGATATATATAAATCTAGTTCGAAAATTAATTAATAATTTACTTTTACAGAGGCATTCTTTTTGCCATCTAGAGCTGGTAAGATGGTTTTAATATTCAGAAGCAATAAATTTTGGGTTAACAATCAGTACCGGGATAAGTTAAATTGGGCCTGTCGTGACAAGGATTCCAAGGGTTGCCTATGCAGAGTTCAGACTACAATGGAAGGCCGTTTCATCCGTGTGAAGGGCGACCACACTCACGAACCAAATTTCACTCCTGATAATTTCAATTCCGGCAGTTTAGTCCAAAACAAATTTATTCATTGGAATCCGTCAGTACTCACAGAAAATGGCGAAAATAAACTGTTGTAAACAATAGTGAACAATTAAGTGAGTTTTTAAATTGCATTTTCATCTTGAAGAAAGCTTGATAAGCCGGAAATCAATTTATTATAGTTTATAAAATTTTCAAATCCAAGAATGTGAAGGAACATAATTTTCCTAAATGCTCATAGTTAATCTCTGATTAAATATTTTGGCCATATTTGGTTATCCTTGTGGCTTTAGAGGCTGTGAAAAATCATGACAAAGTACTAACAATATGTGTTTTGCTCTCTTGCATTCCTTTAGTGTGTAGAATTATTCGAGTGGTTGCGTGTTCCTATATAAAGGAATATAAGACATTTTTACCAATATAGTATTTGATAAAATTGTGATTTTTTTTGTTTCAATTGTTCATCATCATCATCATCAGCCTATCGCAGTCCACTGCTGGACATGGGCCTCTCGAATTACACGCCACTAAGTTCGATCTATGGCATTTGAACGGTTTAACTATTTTTATATATTATAATTTATAATAAACTAAACTATACTATATTACAATATGGCCAATAGTGGACGTCTTTCGACTGAGATGATACTTTATTTTAGCTTTAAATATTTTTATTTTGCTTGATGTTCCATTTTCTTTCTAAGGTAAGTAACTACTAAAATATGTATAGTGCCAGCAGCTCTGATGTCTTCTTTGTACACAGTGTATGCATTTGTTCATTTTGCAGAAATAGGATTTTAGCCTATGCAACTCATCGCTGCACTCTGATAGCCAGTAGTATAAGTTTTATCTGAAAGTAGTCTTATATAGCCTATTTATAATAAACATTTCTACAAGTATCAGTGCATATTAAAAACATAAAAATATGCAATACAAAAGGGATTGTCTGGTAATAAAATTTTGTCCACTTTCATTTAGTTTTAAGTTCAGTTCAAAAATATGACCGGGTCAGTACATAACTTGAACTGTTATCGTTAACTTTCGTACCATAAACGTGTGGCTTACTATAGTGACACTAATAGTTTATAAAATTAAACTGTCTGCATAATTATGTGTCTTTAGTTAATATAGAAAATGTTTCGTCTTTTCATTGAATATGTTTTTTTGAAAAATATATATAAATGCATTCTATTTACCAAATAATAGGTGTAATGTTTACATCGGTGAAATAACATCATTCTGAATTTTAATGTGAATTACCAATGATAGATTGTTTAAAACTATAATTACTATTAAAATGTACATAAACTTGACAATGTTTAATAATGTGCCGTGATTAAATATATTTTTTTTGTAAATAATTGTTTAATTGAATGGTTAACGAAACCTTAGACTACTGGCATTGTTAGCAAACATATATTTGCAGTGTACTGGAGTGTGTCTAAGTACGGCAACCCCGTTCTTGTGATGGGAGGCTGGCGGTTCAGGCGTGCCGGGAAGGCAGTCGGTAGCCGATCCACATGGGTTTGCATCAAGTCGGATACAGGCTGCAGATGCTATGCTGTGACAATTAACAATCGCATTGTAGGCATGGGTAACCAACACGAACATAATATTAGGATGCGGAAGCGCCAATTGCGTCCGACACGTCGTAAACGTAAACCATATGTAAACGGAACATTGAAAAAGTAAACTAATAAGCCGACTTAACAGGAGGTTCAATGTTCCACTCTGTGTTGTTTTTTGTATGTTCACAGTTTACTTCGTCAATTGTGCACTGATTTTCAAAATCCTTTACTTTCTTTGTTATATTATGATCATTTTTTTTTTTTTCAACTTTCTTTATTTTTAGGTATAGTCAAAATGTCTACGTTACACGTAAAATTCTATGATAAAACATTGTAAAAAACTTGATAGTTTATATTAAAAATTACATTTGTTGTGTTTTTTTTATAAATAAAATATTTAAGTAATAAATTCACTCGAAATAGTTTTTTTATTTTGTGGCACAAAAGCATACACATAATTGAATAATTTTAGTTTCGATACAACGATGCCTGAATTATTTATTGACTAATTATATATGATACCTTCAAAAGTTTTTTACCATAGAACATACTAACGGTAGAGTGATTAGTTGCAGGCACTGGAAACACTGAACCGCCGCCGACGCTGGGTCTGCCATTTCCATTTCCTTGCTTTCCTGGACAATTTCGGTACTGTTTGAGCAAGAGGGGAAAACCAGCTATAGAAGTGGGTGCACACAGATTTTGTTTCAATGGCCGCGCAGCCAGCGGTAAAGTGTGGTGGCGTTGTTCCCGCAACCCTCGCTGTAGGGCTGCAGTCCATACATTTGGACTACGTGTTGTACAAATGAACAGCTCACACACATGCGGAGTCAGAGCTACGCCACTAACACCCATGTTTTAGGCACATGTGTACGTCGATTGCTATTTGCTTTCGACCAAAAGTCAATTTACCGTCATCGAATCGACCACCGGCTTACAATATGATGTTGGGTTATGGCACAGATATTGATCTCAGTTCGAAATTGAACGGAATGTAGTGACCGGGAAGATACTGTTGGTAAAAGTATTTAATCAGATGTTTGATTTATTGAATGATGTTTGAACGGATTTACCTATGGTTCGTTTGGAAAGTCAAATTGCTCTTGTGCCTTTCTGCCGGTGGTTTAGAACTTCGAAATTGTATACGCCTTTTGTCGATATACATGTATACGCAATTGAGTTTTCGCAAACTATAGTTTGCTCTTTTACTCTCTTATTCTCCAAAGAGATTATTATGATATATAACGATACTGTATTCAGTAGATACACTTACTTGGTAGATATTTTTGCGCTGTGTAAAGTATACGATTATTTCATAAGTTCTAATATGACCGTCTACGTTCAACGATTTGAGACTCTGCGGTCTATGCGTACTAGACCTGAATAACATCGTGGACCTTTAAGTATGCATTAAACTACGCTCCTTTAGTACCGTATTAGTGGCCGTGCTGTAAGTTTGCCAGTAAATGATGTAAAAATTATACAACTGTGGACAAAATGTCTGAAGGAATAACGCTTCACACATAAGTACACATAAAAGTATATTTGTATAAGTTTATAACACAATTTTACTAGAAATAATGTCAATATCACGAAAGACTTACAGGGAGTGTTGCCAGGAGTTCATATTCTTGATAGCCTAGAAATGTGGGTAAGTACTTTGTAGGCAAATTCATAGTCAAATAATAAAGTAGAAAGTGTGACATAAGTATGGTGGCATGACATTTGGTGATACGTTGTCTAGCCTAAAACCAGCGGACAACTGAGATCTTACACCTCATTTGTTATGTTATGATACGTAGTTTAGAGGGAGCAGACAAACATATGAATAAAATTATAAACACAACAAAACAATCTTCAAATAATCTTCTTGTATTTTTTCCGCTCACACGTTCGTGGCAACACTTCAGTGACTCACACATACTTAAAAAATGAAGCCCTATTTAAATACACAAGCCAGGACGCTTTAAACTCTTCACGTTTTAGATCTGAAAGAAATGCCCGTTTACATATAACTCGATAGAACGAGACGGTTTGATTGTAGTTTACCTGTACAAAGTGATAGTTCTCTTATGATATCCTAAGTATTTTTATACATTATTTTTACATTTATTTTTTTACAATTTTAATCGTCGACTTGTACATAAAATTAACAATTGTAAGATGTCGGAGCATGCAACGTGCTCGCTCTGCAAATGTCGGTTTTAGTTACGACTACGCGAATGTCACAGTTATGTTGTCGGGTACGCTTAAAACATTAATGGAATGGAATGTTAATAAGTCATTGTATACGATTAGGAATGTAATATAACAACTTGTTAAGGTAGAAAACTGCATTTATGGAAAAGTTGACTAAAGAATAATACTCATGTATACGTTATAGTTGTAAGTTTTTCTTTAGTGAGAAAGTATTATATTTTAAGATTTTTAATTTATATTTTTATATTTTTATTTGACAGTACTTAAATGTTTAATTAATGTTTGCTGGACTCACAACGAGTGTTGTCACAGTTAACCAAGCACCAATTGCGAACTTACGAAATATATACGAATATGTTAACCTCGAAAGTATTATTTATAAAGTATTATTTAATTGTGATAAGAATATTTTTTTGTATTATTACTTTAAGTCTTGAAAGTATTATGGAATAAAGGTAGCTGAGGCGGTTGTCGGTCAAAGAATGTTTATGCTGTGTAGCTCGTAGTAAGGAGACGCGTGTCTTGTGTATAGGTACAAAGAAATGATTATATTACGCTAACTAACGCATGATTTTTATTTTTGAATTAATAGCGATTGTACAAATATAAATAATTTCCTAACACTTTGAATGATAAGTTAACAGTCTTTATAGAAATTTAAATATGTTTGTTATGTCTTTGTTGCCCGAGGAAAACTACACGATAAAAAAAGTCAAACATGATAAAAGGAAATGTTCCGTAACGATTTCGCATTTGTTATAGTTACTTAATTTTTATTCTTGGTGAGCTATTTATTAGTAACAAGGCATTTACTGATCACTAAAAGTAACCAATTACAGGACAATCCATATAGTTTCAAGTTTTGTGTAATACTTTCAATAGCCATCTAGAAATGTCTGACCATCTAGATTGCAAATAAAAGAACGCTTACTAGGAAATGACTCGTAAATATACAACATTGTCTTTACACAAGTTTTTGCTATTATAAATGCGAAAAAAACAATTGCCCCGGAGGAAAACGGCTGTAAGTACAAGGTAAACTTCCATACTTACAAAATATTTAATTATAGTGATTATATTTGTTACACATTTATTAAAACAGGAAAAAATCGCTGAATATGTAATCTTTACTTTTTCATAGTGAGGTAACAATTTCTAACAGTAATCTCATTTCAGGATGGTTCTACATTCGCTCTGCACGTGGAGGCTTACACTTGGTAGCAGATGGACACATTTTTTACGAGGATGGTGGGTCACATCCTCGACGTGTTACATGGAGATGTGCTCGTTCTTATCAAAAAGCTGAAAGATGTCAAGTTGCCTTATGCTTAAGAGATGGTCGTTTAGTCTATTTTCGTGGTTCACATAATCATCCTGCAACTTATTACCCCGCGAAACATGACTCCAGGCGTTTCCAAGTGGATCCCATGGGCAAGTATAAGATTGTAGCTAGTCCAGCGCCAAGAGCGGCCAGTGTGGTCGCTGCCCCCGTGCCGCTCGTCCCATCAGCGCCGCACGCCGGGCTCCTATTCTAGGCCTGGCGCGACCTCCTTCTGCGCGGCATACTCGATAGTAGGCATTGATCGCGGATGAGGAGCGTCGCATACGTGTTATTCGTGCCGAATGAGACATGCACGTCAAATTGCTCCTTTGAGTTATAGGGTGGAATAAAATTAAGTTTTAAAAGGTGAACCTGTTACATAAGTGGTCCTATTTTAAACTTAATTTTATACGCCGAGTATTTCGAAAGACGCCTTATAATTTTAACTTAGATATGCCAAAGGTAATTTGTGTAATGCGATTATATTTACATAAATACTAATATATCGAGAAGGTGTATAGTTTAGTTTACATAGCTTTAGGCACTATAAAAATTATATACATTATGATTTACATTCCTGTTTTGGGATAATTTTCTCGATGAATTGGAAGTACACAGCGCGTTGTCATAGTTACTCCAGGAAAATCGCGACGCGCATATCTGTTATTCATCAATCTTCCATTAAAGTAGGTAATAAGAGGAGCCCTCGGGGTTTGTGTGATATCAAAACATTTGTTTAGATTTCGGAACATGTTTAATATACAGGAGTCCCAAAAATCAACCTCAAGCTGGTAACGGGTGCCCCGCCCAATTCATGACAGTTGTCATATCAGAAAATACTTTTAAATCCATAAAATATTTAATCTCTAAAACTTGCACTCCGATTGAGTCCTGCCAAAATAATATGGTACATATTTGTTTTAGCACAGTTTTTTTAAATATATTTTATTTATTGATTTACATGAAACGAACTCAAAGAACACCCAGACTCAGAACAACAATTTGTGGATCACACAAAGTGTTGTTCCGTGTGAGGTTTGAATCGACAACTCTGCGCAGTTTCTGATAACTGTCGTGACTTGGTTTGTCACCCGCTAGCGGCCTGCGTTTTTAGACCGGATTTTTGGAACAACCACACATAGACATACCTAGATATATATTATAAAACTTAAGGAATCTAAACAGGTGGCTTAGACGCTTTAAGGTCGCCTTTTAATGCCTTAGTGGCTATTTATTAAAATAGAAAACTGAGTAATGATTAACATATAATACATTGTATAACGTGAATGTGCAATATTCTCCTACCAAAATATTTAGAAATTATTATGTATACAAACTGTACAACTTTAATGATAGTGTAGCTGTCTTCTTGATGCTTTTTTTATAAAAAATCTATTTATTGACCGCAGTGTAGTATGCGGAACGACTGATAGACGATGTACGAAATACTCTGAAATTTGTATTAGATTGTAGAGTAGACCTTAGTAGTAATATACCAGCTTATGAATAGGAAATATATACGAGCATAGTTTTTATATTAGAAACTTATACGACCATATTATATTGTAGACATAGTAGTGTGGCCGCTCGTAGAGCACTGTAACCGGTTTACCGTAGTGTCATATCTTGTATCTACGACATGTAATTATTAATATTATTGTTATTTATATACATACCGTTTGCAATCTCGGAACCCTTAGTAAATATGTATTAATTATATTATTTTGTATACCAAAGAATGTTAAACTCCTTTTTAGTGTAAAGTTATTTGGATTGTTTAAGAGTGTTATTATTTTGAGTTATTGTTTGTTTACTTGTTGAAATTATTTTTTTTATATTTATAAACACGTATACTAAAGATGTTTTTTTTTATTTTGCTCTTTTTCTTGAGGGTCATACTGTCATTGCGAATTGTTATTCATTTTTTAAATGTATGGCCCTATCAAAACGACTCTACTCTACCTACTGGAAAGTATAAGCAGAATTCAAGAGTGGTTTTCACCATACTCATTGCAAATGCAGACAATGTAACAATGCAGCATGTTGACCCACACTATGGCGGCCTAGTGATGCTTCTGGATCCGGTCTCGCACTCACCAATGAAACACGACATCACGAACGCTGTCATTTTACGTTGATCTTCGAGGGCAGTACCGGCCCGGTCGAGCCGACTCAACCGTGCTGAAATTGGCGTGGCTCTACTACCTGAACCTAGTATATGGCACGTTTATCGAATCAATATACTTCTGCTTATAATTTTGTTATGGTTAATTACGTAACTAAACAAAGATAATAATTTTATTATTTACTAACGTAACATGCGGTCGCCTTAAAATACAAAGATATATGTATGTATACTTTCAATACACTGTCAAGAAGGGAATAAATCGCGTGTCTTAAAAGCACGGTATAATTTACTGTAAGACAGACAGACAGAATCAATATATATTGCTTAGTGATAGTGTATTTGTGAAAATAATATAGGTATATGTCCCTTTTCACAAGAACTGATAAAAACAGGTATGTAAAATGTGTGAAATTGCAACCAATCCAACGCCCAATCGCTATTAATATATAGGTAAATATTCATCTATTCATTCAATCATATGGTACGTTTTTTGCATATCCAACACTATTTGCTTACTTGTAAATAAAACTTCATTATGTTTATCGGTTCATGCCAAGGTCAAGTAATTTTTAGGCATAACTATCAAAGATGTCTTCTTCATGTTTTCAAAACTTGTTCATGTCATATTACATCTCCTGAAAATCTACTATGAAATTGGTAGCAAGCAACGCTATTTATGGCACCGACCTGTCGATTGGTAGTAAGTATGGTGGAGTTCGGTGACGGAGAACCCTTACCGAAATGGTGTTGGCATGGTTTCAATCAACATTAATATGTAAATGATTTAAAATATCTTGATTACAAAGCTTTTGTAAAAATTGTTGGGCAGTATTATTACCGACGAGCGCGCGAGGTGAGGACGACGGGTCGCTGTTGAAAATCGGAGGATTTTGGTACAAACTGGACGGGTGTTACAAGACGAAACGGCGATGGGTGTGCGCGCGCGGCTGTGGTGCCAGACTTCATACTATAGGCAAAAGGATTGTATTCTCAGAGTTCAGACATTTCTGCAGAACTAACAATCATACGATCTAAATGTTCTTATTTTATTGCTTACCAGATATTGTATAGTATAATTGTATAAGATATCGTCTTAAATGCGCTCTCTGATCGAATCTGTGATTAAAGTGTACAGTGTTTTGGTTTCATCACGTTGTTATCTTATAGCATATATTTGTTTATGTATGTTAGCATGCAGCTATTAGGTCCTGGGTTCGATTATTAGATCGGGATAAATGTTATTGATTTTACTGTTAGGAAACCCTGAAATTGGCATTGCTAAATAAGCCTGATAGAGAGATAAGATGAGCTCGACCTTAGTAACTCGTAAAACTCTTCTATATTTACTTACGGCTATAGTCATTAAAAACGTTAATAAGGTGAAATTTGATTATTAAAAAACTCTATTCTATAAGTAAAATTCTATTAAATCGATATAAATAATTTTGGTGTCAGCCGTTACAAAGGTAATTGTTTCTTGTTCCATACGAACTGCGATATCAGAGATTATTTTGAAACTAACAATGGGTCTATTTTACAGTGAAAGTAATACATTCGCACTCAGGCTATCCTAAGCTGTCCTTGCACGGTTACACGTATCGACCGCACAACGCGTACAGGAATCAACCTAGAATATTATGGTATTGTGCGGCGAGAAACAAGTTCCAATGTACGGCCACTTTGAGGACTTATAACGGCGAGGTGATTGCAGTCGCAGGTGCACATAACCATGAGCGCTGACTGGTAGAAGCGCGGGCAGTCCGGCCGCCCGAGCCACCGCCCCGCTCTCCTCGGAACCACTACTCGTCTCCGGATCTTACGCAGATGTTCCGATTGTATGGAGATCGACTCGCGTTAACTAAACGTTCAAGTATTTAGTAGGGTTTTCGTTAGTTAGCTTTTTATACTACATATTTTTATTGAACTTCAATATGTTCATCTAACATTTTCTAACGTTTTTAACTGAAGTATTCTACTCATATTAATAGCAAACTATACAAAAGATTTGTTAGTTCAACCGGTCTAAATTAAGAATATAATATTCATTTCGAATTAAATAATACAACATGTTAAATAATCTAATCGGCTACTGTTGGTAATTCATGAATCGAATGCGTGTAGAAAGCTTACTTCTACTCATTAAAGACATTATGGATAGGAAGTATGTAATTGTTATTAATAATGGGAAAAAACGTATCCTAATCGATACTCTTATATTTCAAGAAATTATCATATATGTGATTCTTACGAGTTTATTTATTTTTTATTTTACGTTTGTTTGTCCTTGATGCCATAATATTAATTGTCGAGATCAAGATATACGCTTTATTATAGATATTAAATGAGATTTTTTTAAAGTATTTAAAGTAAATTTAACAAAATATATTCATATATTGTAACGGTTTATCATAGAACGGCATAGAATCAACGATGAACGTTGTAAGTAAAATTTAACAATTTGCGTTCGATACCTGCTGTATAGTTATATTATAATTTAACTACATACGACAGACTTCCATTATCGAAGTATGTATTATTGGATGTAATCATCAAATAACGGACTTGACAAGAGGCCTCAAAAGTGTCATGTACATTCTTTATGCATTTATGATTTACTGATTAATGTGAAGATTAATATTTTTTATTTTAAAAATTTCCTTTTATTTTACCATGAATTAAATTAATTGCAAACTGAAAAGTTTTTTCATGACGAACATATAGGTTTTATTTTAAATAAATACATATATTGTCCTTTACAACAACTATTACTCTCTGTTTTCTACAGCTTTGATGTTTGTAAGCAACATTATGTGTAAATCTGGATTAAATATTTTAAACAGCAAAGCATGTTACTTATTTGCTGGTGCAGGAAATTATTTTTCAAAGTTTCGGTTATACGCATCGTATTCTAACGACCATACATTTCAGTGAAGTTTATGCAATAACACGTAATGAATGGTTCTTGAGGATCTGTGTAAATTTATGGTATTCAGTTCGGTTGGTGGTGTAGAAACATCATTAACCGAATGTGGGTGGTCACATGTTGAGTGTTTGACGCAGTGCCGGCAGTGTACGTGCCATCGCGAACGGGCAAGTCACTACTTCTGCACGACGGGTACACGTTCTACCTGAAGAATCTACAAGCGCATGGAAGGAAGCAATGGTATTGCTCGTCTCGCGACATGGCTGGTTGTCGTGCTGACGTCATCACAGCACCTGCTCGTGTTGGTGTAGGCGATGTATTGTTCCTCGTCCGAGGAAGGCACATACACCAACCACCAAGCTACTATTTCACCCCCGATGGCAAGTATGTTCGGAAGAAAGACGTATACCATAGGTACAGGTAGTAACTATAAATATAAAAAAAAATGAAATTATTACCTCTACGTGAAATCATTTTTCTAAGGTTTTTTTTTATTATTTTAACTTTTTTTATAGTTTGTACAAATATAAAATCTAAAGAGTTCCTAAACTAGTATTGCATGTTTTTTTATTGTACTTAATACAGATCAGCAACTTTAGACGTGATTTATGCAATTTGATGAACTTCGAATATCAATTAAGAGTCCGTGAGATTGGACTACTATCACATTTTGAAGAAGAAAGAATTTGCAGTATTTTGTACTGAATAAATGAATAAAGTATATCGAATTTAATGTAGAGTCGGAGTGTTAATCATTAGTATGTGCCTGTTGTTGAGTAATGTTTTTCAGTGTTTATTGATCTAAGAAATTTATGGTCTAATTTAAGGCAACAAGGCGTAAGCATATATTTGTATACTTTAAAACAATACTTTTTGTGATAAACGTCATTTGGTATATTTCTTAAAATGGTTAATGGTTCTTGGAACTATATTGTAATTCCTTCTTCTTAGAATTGAATTGAATTGAATTGTTTGTTAATAATAAGTTTTGTTAAACAACGATTGTAAAAAAAATGAGGAGAAAAATCGTTTTCATTGTATTTATTGGAATCTCATTCTCTTTACGACACTGCACACAGTCGTGTTACGTTAATTGTAATGAACCAATTTATAGATCGAATTCTATTAGCGTTGTTTTTTCATCAATCTGCTATCGTTTACTGTATCCAATTTTTCAAAAGGTAATAGGACGAACAGTAACCATAGTGATGGAGTATGTTTTTTTTCATCTCATCTAATCTCATCCAGTTTAGCTTTTTCTAGTTAATTTGAAATATTATGAAATAAGCAAATTATTTTTTTAACTTTAAAGTTACTTATTCATACAAAACTATTTGTAAAGCGCAGCATAGCACAAAACATTCGTAGTGCTGAAATCCATGTTTAAACATTTATAAGCAAATTGAAGTGCTGTGGCATTTATGAAATATATATTCCATAAATGCGGTATATTATAATTCGCCTTTATATGAAGGCGAATTATAATATACCATTAAAATATGTTCATATGATTTGATGATATAATTTCTTTAAGTAACTAAATACTAGAACTTCTGTAATAGACTAGAAAGTTTTATTAAAGGGTA
Organism: Hyphantria cunea; assembly: GCA_003709505.1. Classification (NCBI taxonomy): domain Eukaryota; kingdom Metazoa; phylum Arthropoda; class Insecta; order Lepidoptera; family Erebidae; genus Hyphantria; species Hyphantria cunea. The sequence continues at coordinate 402,906 of PKRV01002958.1, forward strand.
TGAATGAATGAACAGTGTTTCCGTGTGCCCTGTAAACGCGACTGGGGTGGGTGGCGAGGCGTGGGTGTTTAGTAGTACGGTACTACTACGCAATACCGTACTTCTGTATACGTTGAGATTTGTTTGTACACAATGTCCCTCTTTGCCTTTCAGGTAATAATTTATTAATTAGGCTTCCTGGTCAGCCAGTCGAGGGCATCTTGAACAAAAAATAAATTTAGAGGTATTTTTAATTCATTGTCGATAGACACATTTACGCTCTAAATGCAAGTAATGGGTGATTTAACCAGCTTATTTAACCAACGGTATAGTTTGAGTCATAGTTTAAATATTTCCATAGTTCCACAGAAAATGCACACAAATCACTTCATATCTCTCTCAAGGCAAGAAGGTAGCAAATTATTTTTTTAAGCTAAATTTTAATATTTTTTTCTACTTCTCTATTAGTACATTAAAATGAATTTTTATCAGTAACAATTAGTGCTCAGCCATTGCTGTTCAGAATAAAAAGTTATTTGATACATAAAAATCCAAACCCACACAAAATAAAGAACAAACGAAAACATAAATGATATTAGACACGCGGACATTATCGTTGCAATATCGGATGTATTCGAGAGGACATGAATTGCGCAGTTCTGACGGATCAATACCTACAAAGTTATGAAAGAAGAAAGTTCCGCAGGGCACGGGGAATCGCATGGGCGTGCCCTCCATCTCCCGCTATAGCCTAGTTACGCCCTGTATGCCCTAATTTGACGTACTACCCCACCCACCCCCGAAGGGTGCCCTTGCCTATGTGTGAGTAAACATTTCTGCGTAGTACGCCTGCCATGACGTAGCGTGTTTTGATACTTAATGCTACTATGATTTATTTATAGATTGGCGCTTTCTACTTAACCGTAATTCTTGTGGGAAAGTAATGGTCATATTAATTAAGAATGAGCCGTGTGTAACGGTATGGCAACCTTACAATATTTTGTATGCATTCGTACTTATATCAGGTTTTCTGAGCCTTCGCGTGAGGTTTTTTTATAATGAGGTTAATTTACATTAACAGTTGTGCAGGCATTGTATGAGTTCGGTTTGAAGGTGGTTTACAGGGCCGCGGGTCGCGCTAGGTTCCGCGTAGGCCCGCGTCACGCGATCCCACGGTGCCGCGCAAGACATGCGCGCCGCGCCACTCGCATCCTGGTGATGGGGCCCCCAATCGATAATGCCCCAGAATCTTACTCCGGGTTCCCCTCTCCTCTCGTCTCCCAACCTTAGACTCACCATACCCCTCAAATTATAACATTCTATTGTAGTAATAAGGTCGTTTTTACATTCGCCTTCCGATAATGTTTCCGTTATGGTTAATAGTACCTATTAGGAATGTTTTGAAGAAAACGACGTTTCTTTGTGTTGTATTGCTTTTTAGAATAGAAAACAGTATCGTTTAATAGGTTTAATAATTATTTTTGAAAATACTCAAAGAAATATCGAGCTTGTAATTGTATAGTGTGAATATTAATAATAGTAGTGAATATTATTAACCTCAGAACAAGCTGGAGTTTTATTTTTACCTTAATTTTTTATCTGCACATGCATAGTTTATAATAGCTAACATGTTCGGTTGTATAGATGGATTGATTGGTAATTGTAGCTGGTGTATGGGAGTCGGTGTCATGGTGCGTAAGGGTCAGCTGGCCGGCGTGGCGCTGCCGTAGCGTGTCTATGATGCATGCGCCCTCCTGCTATGTCACCGTGCACAACAGACACCTGTGCGATTGTCTGCTCAGAAGATGTCTGCCCCAACTGTAGCAGTACGATGTTTTCAATTTAATTATCTTCACGACACATCAACATACAATTAAACAAAGCCCCGTAAATTAATAATATAATTGATTGTGCAAATCTGTCAATTCTTGTTATGCAATATTGAATGTTGATGTTGAAAAGTGAATGTGAAGATTTATGTGATTTTTACACTCTTTTACACTTCGTTATTAAAACATTACAATGTGCACTTAGGTTTAGTATTAGTTCTATGTAAAAGTAATCTGTGTGCCTATAGAAACAACTAAAACCCGGTGTCATAAATTATAGTAGATAGTACTTGCCACCGTATTTAAATAACATATAGTGAACGGTTTTCGTGTAACATTGACCATAAATATGTTTATAAAGAAGATTCTAGGTAAACATAGATATTTTCGACTTCATCAACAAAAATAATTATGTGATTGGATCTGACGCAGATGCTATGAGAAACACGTGGTCGCAGGTCAACGACTTATCGGTATACTTACTATGAGTATGTAAATAATAATTCATATCATCAAATGGAATAGAATATTCTATTCCATTTCATGTATTGTAGCGTAGTGTGTTTTAGTTGAATTTTGTGACGTCACTTTAAATATGATTTACAAATACAAGTTCAAATTAGGTTTAAATTCATATAATTTATCAATTTTTTAGTGTAAATCAGCTAAAAATGCAAATATATTATGGTGCAGATGGTGTGTGAAATTGCAGCTCAGCCTCTCCCACGCCCTTAGTTCAATGTTCTATTTTAAGTAAATAACTGAAGGTGTAATACGCGGTTGTAGTGCGTACAATAACTCGGTACGCATGCGCGGCTATCAATGAAAATATTACCGAACATTTTATAGTACTATACAGGGCTTCCAACCTGTTTTTAGTTACGTAACCTTCTAACACATTATACAGATGTGTTGGAAACATTTATTATACAGATTTTTCTAACTCGGTACCTACTTGAGTTTTTAAAACCGGATCTTGGTTTAACTTTTTTGGTTTTAGAAGTCCGATATAATGTTAACTACATTCCGAATGTTTGGAAGCTTTGCACTTATATTAAACGATAGCTCATTGATTTCCCAATCTAAATGTTTTTGGCAATCTTTGTATTACAACTAAGTGGCTCACAATAGTTAGTTTTTTATCAAGTCAGGTAGCATAATGTAATCCGTCCTCATTAACAAATTTATGTATGTTATATGTTATGTATATAAGATACTTTAAATTATTATAATTACTATCATAAAAAATAGGACGGAAAGTCCGACAGATGTGAAACATCGAAAATATTCTGCATGTCACATAGTGTAGCGTGGCATGACTTGTGATGGTACTCCACGCCTGTAGCCAGCAGCCGGTCTGAACCTTCGCATTAGATGTTTTCTAACAAAATACCATAAAGAATCTGTTTGAATAAAATATTGTTATCACGTCTAGGGTGTGTCTCTTATCTACGATGTGTATAACAAAGGTCTGGTCAAGACGAAACAAAGTGTACCGTGAACTGATAACTACTTCTCTCTGGCAGAAGATGATTCACCAGAATTTGCCAATCAAAATTTTTATAGCGTTTCTTTCAATCTAAACTGTACAAACACGTTTGCCATTACAAACACGTCTTGTTTTTATTATTGTATTAAAAAAGTAATACCATATACATGTTTTTTTTTGTAAAAAGTGTTTATTTCATGAATACCCCCTTCCATGTTACAAAAGCTATATATTTTATTTGTTATTATAAGGTGTTCAGTATTTGACGACGACGCGCGGAGGGCGATTATTGTACTACAACGGCAACACGTTCTTCATAAGTTCTGGAAATGGTCCTGAGAAGACCCGACTACTATGGTACTGTTCATCTAGAAAGTCTCGCAGCTGTCCCGCTTCGGTGCTCACATACAACGATATAATTATTGGACAGACATCAGTTCATACGCACCCACCTAAAGTTTCCCAAACCTATACAATATTCAGTTAATTTACCATTGAATATATTTTTGTACTTCTACCAATCGATCAAAACAACTTTATAGAGCACGTGCCGTCGAAGGAATCGGATAAAATTGCGCGATATTGTGAGATACTGAGCGCACCCCGCCGGTCATCAATAAGATCTTAATGCGAAATTTGTTTACCAATTACATCTTGTTATGAGCGAAAACAGGAAGATTTATAAAATATTATTTGTATTATTTTCATTCAATCATTAATCTTTTCTGTACTTCCAGTGTAGTGTAATTGTGTTATGTCAAATTGTCATCATACGATGACCTTTCCAGATAAAAAATAAATTTGCTATTATCTCAGTAAATTAATACAGTTCTAAAATGTACGAACATGGATTTATATAAGTACAATTATAGTTTACTATATTGTACTAACATGTTTTGTATATACGAGCCTTGTAGTAAAACAGGTAAAAATGATTATTACTAAACGGGTTTCTCAAACTTATCTAGTCATAATTGTGTAACGTGTATGCTTTAAATTAAAGCTTACCGATAAAAGCAAGACACGGAGAAATCTTTCCATTCGTAATAATACTCTCCCGACGGGTCCAATCGTACGTTATTGTAAAGGTTTCTACCTGCTCTTTCTGGAAAATAAAAAAGAATGTCTAGACGTCCTGCCTTCTGATTCTATTTAAACATGTTTTTGTGGAATATTTATTTCTTACAATGTTCTAGCGCCAGGTGCAGGTAGAGATCGTAACACTTCATTTTTCTTTAAAATATCTTTTGTTAGATTTAAATTTTAACGAATTCTAATTTTTTTTTATAAAAGTTATTTTAACTTGTCCTTTATTGTAACCAGTCCACAGTTAGGGTATATAGCTTAAGTCAGAAAGACCTTCCTTGAAGAAAAAAATGTACCCTGATGATTCAGTTATTGAGTATTGTATGCGCAAGGTATAAAATTTTTATTCTTATACAAGGTCTTATAGAGTCAGGGAGTAATTCTTTTTTGCCCGGAGTAAAGAAAGAAATATATTTTACCTGATATACGATGTTATTCCTTTCTGTGTTATCATTAGAATATTTCCATCTCAGAGATAATAAGCAAACATCTTTACTTAGCAGATTGATGCTAAAACCATTTGCCCGATTTTCGTATTAAATGAAATATCTTATAAGTGCCCCAATTTCTATATAGTCGCATAAGAAATAAAAATCAAACATTAAAAGTCAGGCACATTATAAATAAAGCATTCTATTTTTATACGCTTCTAGATTTACTATCTGTTAAAACCGGGATATCGTCATAGCCGATCACCTAGGCGTGTATTGCTTCTTGATAAGGGCAAATGCTAACGCTATTCAATTATAAGTACAGTTGGTAAGGTTAATAGCGTTGCCTCTCCGAGTAGTGCTTGAGAATAACTTCGAAGCGATTTCGTCATGACCCTATTGCCCGTCCAACTGGTAAACACCTGAAGAGTACTATCACAGGTATTCTCCGTACCGTTACGGTGAACAAACTGGGCAACAGTCACTTGCTTAGTTCAATTGAAATGTTAACTTGATTACATTTTTTCTCGGTGGGAACTGTGATGACTTGCTTTCAAACCAGAAGTGCGACTTTGGTCACTATATCCTACGTTATAGCGACTAGTGGATCACGAACGTACATTTAGCTATCTGATTTGAGTTTAATGGCCTAAAGTTGTTATCGAAGGTTAGCTGTAGGTACACTTATGAATAAAAAAAGGATAGTACTGCTTAATCTGGGTTTTTCTCTTATTTCTCTTCCATTGATTAAAATGTGTAGCAATAATAATGTCAATGAATTTTGCTACAGCGATCTGTCTAAGTTGATGACTCAATTATTATATCCTTTTTGCCGACATTAATTTATTCTTCATGTAAGCAAATAAGTACGTAATACTAGACTGACTTGAAGGTAAATGAAAAAATTGATTTAATTAAAAATTGTTATTTACGAATTTTGATTTAATAGGGTTTCAAGTAATAAGTTGCTAGTATTATTATAAGCTAAGTGCTAAGGTTTGGAGTCCATGTGGGTGATGTAATGGTTGGATGTCGAACTCGCAGCCACGTAATCTGAAGCTAACTGAAAAATATAATACTATAAAAAATAAATTTTAATGACAACAATTTACTTTCAGAATGATGTTTCATACTATACAATATCTGTGTTGATATACCTGCAATATGTTTTCCGGGTAGCAATGGTTGCTAGGCAATTCGGGACACGTTAACATTTTGTTAAGAGTAGGGAGTAAGGGGCTATAATGTTACCGATATTTGTTTTATGAGACACTTTTGTCATAAATACAGGTTACAAACATATACACTGTACAGATTTGTTATACGTTGATTGACATTAGACAAAAAATCTTAGTATAAAACAGAGTGGCTTGAAATCGTGGCCTCAAATTATTAATTCAATTTTGAAACTTGATGGACTTGGAAGGTGAAACGGATGTGATCTGACTGTATTATAGATGTAGATACGTATACACTCACAATTTCAACCACACGTTTTTATAAAATTAATTGTGGCTTGCCCCTGATTTTGTATTCAGAACGCCTAATTGAATTGACGTCAATGATATTTTAACACTAAGTATGAATGTATTGTTTTAATTATGACTTTGAAGTAAATAACTACAACTCATAGAAATATTAACCTCTACGATTGTTATTTAATGCGCTGCCCTTGTTTATCTAATCATTATTACATTTTTCATGCAATGGGTATATTTTATACATAAAACAAACACTCCCAACTAAGTACTTAAAGAATTTTTTTGAAAATAATGAAGAGAGAGAAAATGATTTGGTTAGCAGTTATTGATATATCGAAATCTGAAAAATCTGCTGGTTACTTTATACTCTCTACTATATGTTAAAAAGTATATTTGCTAGATTTTTTCTGACACAAAGAAGAAAACAATAAATAATGTATCATGGACATAACGTAGACGTGTGTATCGTTCCGTGAGAATGGCCGTGTGCCATTATAGTCGGCACTAGTTCGCACACCGTTACATTATTGTTCCATCGTAATTACTGCACTGACTTTCATATGTCGTCTAAACTATAATGTGTTGGTGACACATACATTGTCAACATAATGATGAAATGATAGCAATGCATAATAGGTGATATCCAGAAGAGAGAAGAATGCTTATATGTATTTTAATATTAAATTTGTTTTTGGTTTAATTTTATACATATTTATAATATATATGTATTAATCTGCTATTAAAATAATATATTTTGCATGTCTCTCTAATCTGGATCTACATAATAACACTAGGTCAAAATAAAATCAATTCTGCATCAAAAAACATTGTTGTCGATTATAGTATACTAGCATAAACGGGTCAGAGAAATGATGCGGTTCACCGAATTCCTTTATAGAAACTAAATAGTTGCATCTGTGACGGTCGTTAAGTGAAGCATTAAGGTATGATGATAATCTTTCTAACGGTATACAGCATTTTTTCAACTAGTATCTCGCGTTGCAATCGATGTTTTGCTCACGTAAACGTGATAATTAACAATACATTGTTATGCTAATATAAACTAATTATCATTACATCTGTGTGTATTCAACATACGCCTAGCAGGTTATAATATACCTGAGTTGAGAGTAATTAATTTCTATACCCGGGACGTGAACAAAACCCACCCAGCGCATCACTAGCGCTCTTAGACGCTCCGTGGCATAATCTTGAAACAAATACAAAACTTCCGCGCATTTTATTGTGATACAATTTTCAAGTTTTTGTATAGATGGCGTTACTGCTTAAGAAGCCCTTAAGAAACGTTGATGGAGTCATTCCAAGGACGTTTTCTAAAATTTCCGTTGAAATAAAAATGTTAAAGATATTAAAGTTAGCTTGCTTTGTTTGATTATTCTAGTATTTCTGAGTTATAATAAATCCGAGCTAGAGGGGTAATCCGTAGTATTTTTTTTATATTTTGTACTTTGATATGAGTGAGAAAATAAATATAACTTCTTATGGTAGGCATTTGCAGTCGGTAGATGGCAGTGAGAGTTTAAAAAATATGAAATAAATATTTGCTTATAATGAAATTTACGATAGAATTTTATGCATTATAATCATTTTGTACATAAAAGTGGTAAACAAAATAGTTACACAGAGAGTAGTAGTTAGCCATGTTAATTTACGTAACTATAATTAGCCTTGAGTATAGGGCGTGTTGATTTCTGTACAACATATTTTATAATAGTCACAGTCCACAATTACAGGCGCTGATATTTGTTTGTTTAGTTATACTTAGTTTATAGTGATGCAGCAAGGCTGCCAACAGTTATACTGTGTTCCTAACACAATTAATGATCTACCTATATACACAGTTTACTGTTGAACGTTGCATACATTTTCGCTTCCGTTTATAGATGTGGCTGATATCCTGTAAGTGACGATTCTTCTATAAACAGCTATTTAAACCTAATAGATCTAGTCATTAGAAATTTCCAACGAAAATATAAATTTTTGGTTTTTTAATATTATTTTAAATATGTTTGTATGTATCTAGTTCTCTACTGTTATATCCTCAAAATTGCAGGTGCACTCTTCGTTATGTCCAGGAGAGGTAACCCCATGATTATGTATGAAGGTATGAACTTCATTAGGGAGAGATCTCGAGGGCCTCGAACAAGATGGGTGTGTGGCAGAAAACGACGGCTGCAGTGTATAGCTACGTTAACCACGTTTGATGGAGCACTCGTCAAGAAATATGGTTACCATAATCATAGCTAACGATTACTTCTCTGCTTCATAACGCCTTTTGTGGTTTAATGGTGTGCTTAATACTTCCTTGCGCATGCAATATTCTATGGAATTATTAATAGATACCTAATAATAATATTTATTGTTCCATATATGTATATATACGTCTATAAGGGAAGCAATTTTTATTAAAAATAAATAGTTTCCAAGCGATTCTTTCCTTGCCAAAATGTCTATCACACAACGTACCTTCACAGTAACTGACTTCTTAAATTGATAAGATTATTGCTCTTTGTGGTCCTGTGTTGAAACTTGTATTAATATTATTTCTAATTTATATAGGTTTTACCCCGAAGTGACAAATTTTCATACACTAAGGTAAAGCATTATTCACTAAATCTAAAACAATGCTTGCGCGGTAGAGCCACGCAGCACGCGCCACAGCAGTTATGTATTTGAGCTAATTTGACTAATCGAATTAGCTCAAATACATAACTGCTGTAACTTTGTTAACTAATTATAAAGAAAATCGACACACCTCTCCATTTTCTGCGATCTGCTTGACCTCTGGATTGGCCACTACTCCCAATTTCTCCTTTAATTGCCGTAGATAAGTTATTCTAGGCCTTCCTTATTTTCTTGGCCTTCTATCTTTCCTTCCAGTATTGTTTTAAACCAATTGTCATGTTTTATCTAGAGGCCAACCAATTTACCTTCCTATGTTGTCAATAGTATTCAACGATTCCAATTCTTCATTAATTTTAAGTAGGACTTCCTCGTTGGATCTTTTCTCTATCCAACTGATGTTCATCATCCGCATTCAGTATCACATTTCAAATGATGTCAACCTTTCTCTCTCGATCAGCGTCCACGTTTCGCATTCGTAAAGTACAATGCTCCACATATGTTTAAATGAGCGGTTTTTTCATTTATTTTGGTGTTAATTTTGGTGCTGAACAGATGTTTCGTGCGGTTGTAGTCTTGTTTAGCGATTGTGAGTCTACTATGTCCTGGGAACATCTCGGTTTCTGTGTTATTCGGCTACCTAGATACTTAAAGCTTTCTACCTGTTCTATATGAGTATTACTGATTTTAGTAGGGCTGGTTATAGATTGAGATTTGGAGGTAATGAAAAATTTGGGCTTACTGAAGTTTATACTTAATCCAATATTTAAGTATATTATTCATCACTATTAATTTGTTCTAAGTTTTCTGTGCTATCGGTTATTACTGCAATAGTATCTCATCATCTGCAAATTTAATAAATGTATATTATCTGATTCTACTACTTTTTTTGTAAACTAAATGGCATATTCTAAAAAAATGATTTAACTTAAGGGTGACTGCAGAGGTCCCGTCTTACTATGAAAATAACATAATTTAAAATTTGCGTGACCAGTGCCCGTCTTTTAATAAAAGGTGTGAAAGAGTTAAGAACTTGAAGTACCGTCAGTTTTGTAACAGTATTTTATTTTTCATTATATATTATTGAAGAATTGAATATTAAAAGTTATTTTTATGCAATTCAATTTATTAAGTTAAATTAATTAATATTAATGCAATTTCTACAAATATACATCTGTTGACGATACAACTTTGTTTACTGAAGTTTTGGAGATAGTATATATATATATATATATATATATATATATATATATATATATATATATATATATATATATATATATATATATATATATATATATATATATATATATATATATATATATATATATATATATATATATATATATATATATATATATATATATATATATATATATATATATATATATATATATATATATATATATATATATATATATATATATATATATATATATATATATATATATATATATATATATATATATATATATATATATATATATATATATATATATATATATATATATATATATATATATATATATATATATATATATATATATATATATATATATATATATATATATATATATATATATATATATATATATATATATATATATATATATATATATATATATATATATATATATATATATATATATATATATATATATATATATATATATATATATATATATATATATATATATATATATATATATATATATATATATATATATATATATATATATATATATATATATATATATATATATATATATATATATATATATATATATATTGTACAAGCAGGTGAAGTTATTTGATCGTTCGATAGGCGACGTCACTCATGACTTGAGATCGCAGAAACAATAAGTGGGACTAGTGCAATGTTTCAATAAAAACCGTAAATTTTAATCGATGACTTTTTAATTGCTTAATGTATACTTTATATTTATCTTTGTGTTGTGTCTGTTAAATGTTACATATATATATGTATAAGTATATTGTTAAAGTGTTAAAAATTTATACCTGCTATGGTAGTAAGCATTCACTTTATATTTAAATTTCGTAAAGTACAATATCCGCCTTCACGAAAGCGGTTGTTATTTATATTTCATACAGTGATTCAGTTTAGGCAGAAATAATGAAAGTGATTTTGTATATTTAAATCGCTTGGGTACGGCTACACATTCCAGTCATGTTCAGTGTACTCATAATTTATTCAAATTTCAAAACTACAAAAATGGTTTTTTTTTTCGTTAATATCATTAGCTTTATGTAGTTAATGATAATGATTTGTTGGAAATATTAGGTGTAAATAAATATATTTTTAACATAGTTTTATATTTAACTTTAAGTTCCGAGATATAAAATTATAAACAGTATTAGGTATTATATAAAATACATTAATATGTTATGAAATATTATATAATACTACAGTGATACAATAATACAGTGTCTTAAATATAATTGACTTGGCTAAATTATCGCTATAAAGTAAAATAAATTAGCCGTCATAGTATCGGTCACCATGGTGCATTGTTGCATTGACTGCATTTGAAATGAGTATGGTAATCACTACTCTTAGCTTCTTCTTATGCTTACCACCAGGCAAAGTTGAGTCACTTTGGCAGGCTTATACATAAAAAATAAAATACCCTGCACCAAAGATTTTTGTTCGAAAGGTTGCCTAATCGACACTCGACTAGGTAATCTTTTAAACAAATTTGTATTGCGGTACGTTGCACAATTTACAAACCCAGAAAAATTAAAGTGTAGGAACGTGTGTAATGTACTCTGTATCAATGCGTAGGCAATTTAAAAGAGTAAGTTATAAGAATACTTTCTAGAATTAAACTAACTTGCAGTTATTTCGTTATTTTATTTCAATCTTGAAAATAGTGGAACGATTACAAGGAAGTTTAATTCTAAAACTTAATTTAACAAGCTCAGTCAAGTGCTGACCATCCAGAGTATAATTATATAAGAATACTGATTTTCACTTATAACCTGTACTACCCAGTCATTTGCCACTTTTAACTTAACACTACTTACATGAGAGTCTTCGAGTGCACGAATGGCGTATTGGTTTAAGCTATAATCTTATTTCTTCCTAATACACTGTGTGTGATAAGTTCGATCTTCACATGGGATAACACTTTGTATGATCTACAAATAATTTTCAATCTTAGTCTGAGTGTTCTTTGTGTCCGGTTAATGTTATGTTTGTAAAGTCCCCTCATCATAGTCGTCCCCTTCAAGGTCATTTTTCGTGGACACGTGCATTATGCGAAGGACAAATCTTCGTATAAAAAGAAACGCTCGTTCGCACGCGCTGTTTTTTATCATATTCGAAATTTGGCCCTTGGGGTTGCGGAGTTCTGATGCCAGTTGCTCCGTAAAAAATTTGATATTCAGTTAAAACCGGTTGAATTAGTAACTGCCCTAAATAATAAAAGCTAAAAAGATGATTATTATGTAACATTGTTTGATAGTGGTTATAAATATTAGCGGTACTATAATACCATTTGGCAAAAGATATAACTTGTAAAGAAGTATTGGATACTGCTCGATAGCCATATTTTCATCTAATTACTTTAAAATTGTAGTGCGGGTATTCTTCTTTACTTTAAGATTTTTTTTACCCAAAATAATATTTTTAATTATGATTTATAAAGACTGAATTTGAAAAGTTGAACAAATAATAAGTATTTAATATATAGCAACAACCTCATACAGTAAGTACAAGATGTAACAGTACAGTCACACACATAAAATATTTAGAATGACTGTACGCATTTTTGAAAATGAGTATTTCAAGGTATGAAGTACCTAGTTAAAAAGAGACTTAAAATTTGCGTTGTCTGTAAGCGAGAGCCAAACTTGCACACAGGTGGGCAGACTCGAACGGAGCAATGCAACCCAAAACTCTTGTGGCTCTTAAGTTGCAGGTGTCCTTGGGCGGCAGTAGTCTCTTACTAGGTTACTCCTCTGCTCATTTGCCCTTCCATCATTGTCAACAGCATATAATGATTCACTGCTGGATATATGACTCTCTTTAGAAACGAGGTTTTGGCCAGATGCGGATTGGTGTTGTCATATTTTACCTTTATGTGTCGTGCTGTTGTCACATATGCACTATATATCGGTGGTGGTTCTTATCTAAATCCGTCACCACATGCATAATGCCCTTCCATACCATAAAAAATGATTTTGCATATCGCTTTTTATAGTTGATGTCAGTCAGTTGAATTCTTACTGATAAATTGTTTTTTTTTTCTAAAGTATCACATTTTTGACAAGTCTTATGTAAAAGTATATTAAAAGCAATATGTATCTTATTATTTATTAAAACTAAGTCGGGTACTTAATTTACATTGACAATGTTTTCTTAATAAATTTAAATATGTACATAATCGATAAATTTTTAAAATTTTAGGGGCACCATCCTTGGTGAGATGTATTTTTAGGATTTCCATTTAGAATTAATTTCTACATTTCATTTGTTTAAGAAGCTCAAACTGTTGATTACGTAAAGACTAATAGTTAAATTGAATGTACATATATAGTTTATCGTAATGAAAAGTTTTACTATTTGTTACCGTTTTAATATTACTGTATAATTTATAAGAACAATAACTCCCAATAAATAAATTAGGTCGTTAAACCAATTTGTTTTTTTCTTGTTTGATGAAATATAAATCTTTGGTTTCATTACTTTATTTTGTTTTCAATGAATCATTTGCTTTGCTATTTTTCTTGCAGATGCTACACAATACTGTGCTTCACCAAAAGGGAGAGAGTTTCTGGTGAAGCCCTACTCTTTTTATGATCTGGAGATAGCGTTACATCACTGTTCAAGCGACTAAACTTCCATACAGATATATCACTCATTACTGACTTTATTTTAATTAGGCTTAATGTAAATATTGTATCTTGGTTATAATAATAATGTTTTAGCTATTATTATTAGCCAAGTAATAAAACAACAAACTATACATAATCTCGATGGCGCTATTTAAGTTCTAAATAATGTAGTCAAGCAATCCTAGTCTTCAATATATATATATATACGTTAAAGAGAGTACCTCTTTAAAGATTATAATAGTAATAGGTATTATATATAAGAATATTAAGTTTATTAACTGTAATTTTAAATAAAAAAAGGTATTGACGATTCGCGCTAACAATAAACCGGCTCTAGCAGTGTGTGAATTAAATCATATGAAATATGTAATTTACTATATACAAAAACCTTAAAAATGTAATAATGAAACTGTACTGTTTAGATGCTGCGTTCTTAGGTTTCTTGGAGCCTTTTTTAATACTTAGTGATTACACGCATATTTGTGCCAAAAAATATTTAAGTTTTATTTTTATTAAGTTTTATGCCACGTATTATTGATTGTACTGCCAGAGGTGCCTGAGTGTAGATAGGTTAAGCCTGCATAAAGTTTTTATTTGAAGTTAGATCAATGAACTGTACTTTATAGATATCTGATATAGCTTGAACAATGAAGAACACACAACTATTAGATTTAGAAACATTTGATAAGTTGACCTGGTTGTAATAACACAGTTCTAGAATATTACTACGGGTTTCTGAGTTATTGTTTTAAGTTTACTATGGTTGTGAGCAAATTTCGTGGGAAGTTCGCTGTTTTGTTCTCATTTGAGAATAAGGAATAAAAATTAGCTGATTAACAAACAACTATTTTATGAAGCAGGTAAGTACAAAAAGATATTATTCATACCTGTATGTGCTTATAAGCTGTTTTAAACCTCTTCATAATATAATGTTTATTAAATAATGTAATAGCAGTATGTATTAAAAAGTTTGTAATAACATCCACGTATAAATTTCAAATAAAACTAACTACATATGACGTAGTTCAAAAATAGCCAGTGCCGTAAAAAGCAATCACTTCTTAAAACTTACTTATTACGCTATTTGAAATATTTGTATAAAAGGAGACGGATATTCCTCAGACACAAATATTCAGACCTAGACATACATACATATATTCTTTACAAAATAGGAATGAGATCGAACCCATAATATTGCATGTTTTGGCAATGAACAATGATCTTTTCACGCAGGCAGCTTTATAAACACACATACACGTTTTTGTCACTTATCACTCATTTAAGTAACTATTAAGTAAATAAAAAAATATGTCCCTACTTTGAAATAATAAATTGACATATCTGTTTTATTTGGCTAAAACTTTTAGCTGACTCAAACAAATTGTTAATACACAGTAATCCAGCCGGATAAGCAACTCTATTTCCTTGTATTGCCTTTCCTTCCCAGCTACCGTTTCATTTCCATACTCCCACTTTTCCCGTTTTTATTACCTTAAGTGCCCTAGACTTGCCGCCGTTTGGAATTATTTAATGTATTGGATGTTTAATACACCTCTGTTTACCTTTATATCTGTTAGGTAAATCAGTTTGTAAGTTTATTTTACTGATTGTAAGACTTTGAGGTGTGTAAAAAATCAATTGTTCCTAAGAGTAGAAATGATTACTGTTACTAGTTTGTAAGAATTTTATTACACGTGTGCCACTTAAATATATGTCTTATTTATAATGCTACGCTTTAGCGTTTGTTTGTTTTGATCAATTCTAGATAGTAGTTAATACAATCTGTGTATTTGTAGATAAAGCTCATGACTGTTTAACAAAATTGTATGACCCATTTATGTTATTAACCAGATTAGGTATCCAGGCTCTTTGCTGCATGAATCTGGCTATATTGATCAGGACTTCCAGAATTAAAACTGACGTTGTTGTGCTTTTTATACCATTTAAGTAAGAATTTCTTACATGCTGGCCATGTACCTCTACATCTGTAGCTCTCCAAATCCTGTTTTAAGTTCCTGATACGTCATACTACTCTTATCTCATTATTGGAAAGTAATATACACGCTTATGTTAACTAAATAAAAAATTCTGGTAAGTAAGACGATTAGGTTATTATTTATAATACACACTCTAGATTGATATCGTTAACCTGAATATGCTCTACATTTATACGATATGTGTTTTTTAGAAATGAGTCACTAAATATTATTGATATTGCAGACGTGCAGTTCATACCAACGGAAAAAGGCAAATACATTCTGGTGCTACGTGGCTATACTTACTCGCAGGTCGGAGGACGATTTTTCTACTGTTCATCAAAGCATATGGGGTGCCGAGCGAGAGTTAGACTAATATCAGGAAAGCTGGTTGCGTCAGGAGACGAACATAACCATGCCCCACCGTCACACGCTCGCTGTGGAAACGGAGCTTTTGTTCAACTCCGTCCTAGACGCCTACCGAATCTCACAGGACTTTCTACGTCAACTGCCATCCTGCCCTCTCCGATCTCGTATCCAACTGCAGCAGCTATAGCCCTTCGTGCCCTTAATTTTCCCCGCATACTACCCAAAACGGACCTTTGGTTACGGCCTCCTAACCCAGAAGTCAAGAAGGATCCCTAAATTTAGCTGTAAGAAAAATTTAAAAATTAAGTTATATTGTGCACTGACGAGGATTGATGTAAATATTGAAGTGTTGTGCGCTAACAATGGAGTTCTCATTGTTATTAAAGCCTTTTATTATAAACTAGATGTCCTGGTGAACTTCGTTCCTCCTGACAGTCAATTGATAGGCAGATTAATAATTTCTTTTAATGTTATTTTTTTGCTTTTTTTTGGTGAATTAATAATTTAATAATCATTACCCTCTTTCGGACTAAGTCAAAACACTACCACGACTTTCTTTTATATATGTCGCTGGCATATTGTCAATGCCGTTATTTTACGATTCCACTAGTGTTAATATAATAAAACGGATCGTCAATCGACTTTATTTTACGAAACAGCGCCGTTAACTAGCGGTTAGTTTAGGTAAAGCTTATTTTCCTGAGAGGGGTCCGGATCTGGGAGGGGTCCGGATGGCGTAAGAAAGCGGTTCAAGCGGAAAAATAAAGTGTTTCTATTAAAACAAAAAAAAAACCTGGTTAATTAAACTAAAAAAAATAACATTAACCTAAGCTAGCAATGTCACTAAAACTAGATTCACAATCTACAGTTTTATTATAATGTAACTAGTGAAATTTAATATCACTGTTTTGACAATATATTTGCGAAATATATTTAGATTTGTTTGACTTTATTATATTTTATTTTCCATGTGTAAATTTCATTTTGTTTTATCAGGAAAACTTTAAAAAAACTGTAGCCGCAATCGTATATCACATTAGACATATTCTGGTGTAAAGTTATTTTATATCAAAGGCTTAAAAATTGGTGTGACTGATTTACGATATGTATTATGATATAATATGCTATGTACATTTTAGGTTAAGGAATCAGATTATAATTATAGAAATCGAAAGTTTCTTGATTTTTTTGATCTCTAAAGTCTATGTAAATTTCGAAGATTAAATTATAGCAATAAGCTTCGCTTTCAGTGATATTTCAATGCGATACGTAATTTGGTGATATTTTCTATATAATTGTTATATGAGCCTTATTAAAGCTATGTTAATTAGAGACTTGTTAAACTTAATATTTCGTTTGTATATAATAAAATATTTTAGACTGCTTCTTGTATGAATTATATTATGCAAAAATACTTTTATTTAATAGGTCTTTTTAGAACCTTTTCTACTGGCCATGGTAAATTCAAGTTATCTGATAATTTAAACTTGTTTTTCGTTTCTACATTGATTTTAAAATGTATTTTAATGAACCTTACACACCAACTGCTACTTCTATAGTTTCACTGCAGAAGTAATAGTTGATGACTAATATAAGATTAGTATAAATATTTACAGCTGATAAAATTGTCGGTGACAATACATATGTAGATATATAGACCTAGAAAAGTAGCATTTCAATAGATTAAAGGATTATTTGAAATAAATACTACAACGCTTACAAACAACGCGCTCGTCGCCGTATAATAGTTTCTGTGAACTTATAAGTACAGACGACGCTCGAGATTTGTAAGTTTACTTTAAAGTGAATTATAATAAAAATCAAATTAATTTACACTTTAGGTATACGTTTTTCAATAAATAGGCTGGGCACACCATGCTTGCTGCTTGATGGTTATAGCTACAGGAAAGAGTATTCCGCCGGACCCCGAATCTCTTGGAGGTGCTCAAGGAGGGGTTGTCCCGCCACTGCCGTCACTTTTAACCAACTTTTAGTGTCAACTAAATACCAGCATACGCATTGACGATTAGGTTATTGTTGCGTTACACAACAGTCCGGTACAAAATGTATTTATATTACCTTATCAATGTGGATCGCTAAAGTGTCTTTAAATGAGAATCGCTCATTATTCTTAGAAAATTTTGCGTCATAGATGCATAGAGAGAACATTTCAGTACTTATTTTTATATGTAAAACTTATATTGAATAAAATTGTATTAAAGCTCCTAGTAAGATCGTATTTTATTGACGATAAGCTCTGACGCGATAAGCTGACCTAGTACATATACTTTACACGATCGTGTGTCGAAAACTTTCCAATGCATCAACAAAACAAGTTTCGAAAATCTTCACATTACACTATGTATCCTCCCACAATAAATTTCTTCTCACGGAAATCAAACCATAACATTGTTTTTGATTATTTATAATTTAAACACTATGAAATCGAAATACATTAAGTCTGAAATGTTAGTTGAGAATGGGTAAGTGGTCATATTTAACTTGATCATTTAAAGTTTTATTTACTTTTACTTAATTCAATATTTACAGTTCAGTTTTTTACCACGGTTCGTGGTTCGCTCGGGATTCTGTATGCCGGCCAGAAATATTACAAGAACTACGAAGGGAAAGATCGCGTGGTATCATGGATCTGTCACAATAAACATATCTGTAATCGTAGAGTCAAAACTCTGGGACCTAATGTTGTTGGTGTTTCTACTAAAGAACACTCACAAGCGTGTCTTGCTATGGATCAAGGCACGCTTCTGAATTTTATTTAAATAATGTCTATCTGGATGATGAGTTCAAAATATATATAACACCAAAAGATTTTATCGTAGTAAGTTTTAATTGTGCATATGTTACCGTTAGAATACGACATAAGATAAAATGTGCATTAACTGGGTCATCTGCATATTATCGGTTGGCACCCAGAGAATCTATATAATGTACTTTTGAGCTCAATATCACATTGTCATAGCCTAATGATCACCAAATGATTCACCAACAGCAGAAGGCCAGAACGAAATCAAACTGATAATCTACAGATAATAAAGTTAATCTGCATTCTAGCTGATCTATGTACAATATCGGTAATATATACATATTTAAGAATTATAAACAAGTCAAGAAAGAAAATCTTGGAGAGGTCAAGAAAGTTGTAACGAATGTACCTTATTCAATACCTAATAACAAATAGTTGTTATCCTTTATTTGACATATATTTTTTAAAGATTTTTTGGTAACCATAACTATTTTTTATACTTATAAGTTAAATTTATTAAAATTATATTATTTATTAAGTTATGTTTGACATTTAACCCTATCAAGCTTTCAATGAAATATATAATATAATATCATGACCCCGGTTTATCTATTTAATTTCCAAGATTAACTTAGATGTTTTTACTTATTTTTTAATTTCATCTAAATTTATAATTCAAGGCTTAAAGAAACGGCTAATGCGCAGGAAGCACATAAAAATTGGTCGGAACATCTTTTTTATAGAAGAGCGTAAAACTCCTCGTGAAGAAAAGTCCAATAATGTACCCACCGACGAAGATGAAGATTGTTCTTTTGATGATTCGGATGATGCTATGGAAAAACTCAATTTGTTAGACATGCTGTGACGAACTGACATTGACAGGTAGGTAAAGAATAAGGATTTCCTTTTATTTTGTCTATAATAAATAAAGACTAAATAATATTAATAAATAATAAACTTGTCTCCTTATACAAGGTATGTGACTCTGTTATAACTCTGCTTGCCTATTTTTAACCATAATAAAACTTGTTTTACAGCATTTTTTTTGGTTTGAATGAAGGTTCAAATATCATCATCATCTTTCAACCATTCTTGGAGATGTAAATATTTTTAGATGGGTTAAAGGAAGAAAGTAAATGGAGGAATATGAGGAACTGTTTAATGAAAACTCATATGTTGAGGGTGTTAGAATAAGAAAGACTATAGTAGTTCATAGAGCCTAAGTTGATTTGATTTCCAGGCACTTCGAGATACTGCTATTGAAATTTTGAACTATCTTGACATGTTGTATCATAACGACATTGTCAGTTCGTTGCTATTTTACATAAATTATATTTTTTTATTTAATTACGAGAGCTTACATTAACACAGCATATTTATTATTTATATTATTAGCATACCTATGAATGATAGTATTTCAGGTTTGGAAACTAATCCACTTCAAGCAGATGTAAAAAGTAAAAGTTACAAAACAGAAGCCTCAAACTCAGACGGTGAAAAAAGCAGTTCAAATAAAGTTGAAGATGACGAAAATGATTCAAATTTAACTCAAAATGAAATTAATGATCCACCTATGATGTCAGAAAAACAACCAGAAAGCGAAATCAGCGCGGAAACTGATTGCGATGACGATGATGATGAAGATTTTGACAGCCTAACTGAAGAGAGTGATAGTGATGACGAAGAATACGATTCAGACGATTTGGAAGAACTTCTTACCTATATAATGATTTAAAGTAATTATATAATTAAGTAATATTATTTTGTTTTTCTCTAAACTATTTTAAGCAATAGGGACGTATGTTTCCGGAGTATGGAAGTTTGGCTGAGTTTTCCGGTCTCGGTCCCGGTTGTCATGAACATCTTCAATCGTTACTGGGAAATCAGTGCCCTCAAATATACTGACAACCAGTTCAATCTTCGAATTCAGTTCACCCTCAGGGTTTCGGAGGTCCGATGCCAGTTGCTCCGTGGAAAAACTGATATTCAGGTTAAACTGGTTGAACTCTAATTTTGGGAATAATAAAGGCTAGGAAGATAACAATGATGAGGGATACATATTCATCATTCATGAAATGCTAATTTACAGGTGTAAGTTTTTATTTTCTTCAAAATAAAGCTTGTAGATATGCCGTTAGTTACAGCAATAAGTAAAAATGTAATGCCCGGTTAGTTTTCATGTCTAGTTGAAGATATTGAGTCATAATTATTACTCGTATGAGGAAAAGGTTATTGGGTTGCAGATTTCTCTTAAAGTAGCTCAAATAGTAGGAAAAATAAATAGAGAAAATTTAAAAGCATTAAATGTTTTTTTTTTAATATTGCGTATTAGTAATTAAATAAACTGGATTTTTAGAATATAGTTATAAAAATATTTATTTATTTGCAGCTCGTTTTGTGAAGACAAGTAAAGGAACGACAATGCTTCTTTTTAATGGAGTTCGTTACTCAAAAAACTACCAGAATGGTCACAGAGTGTCATGGCGATGTAACAAACCTGGATGTATTGCGAGAATCAATACGTTTTGTAATGACATAGTTATGGTCAGAAATCGTCACAACCATTCTGATGCCTGAGACCGAAACATGTATTTTTTGCGTCGTATAGTGTATATTTTAGTCAGTATTTATGTTCCCTTAGATATTAAGTCGATGCCTAAGAGGACAGCTGTGATAAAATGTGTACTTTAATTGTACGTGTATTTTTTTAATAATATATTAGCGCCATACAGTAGCGATGAGTCGTATTTATTAGAATAGATGCGAGCATTAAGTGTTTAAGAGATTAGGCTGCACCTAATCCCGTTTTGTTAATGTGTATAATCCACCTGTTCCGCCTAATCTTCGTATTCATAATACATAAAATCAAATGTTCAGCATACGTTCCCACTTGTTTCTGAGCTATCTCACTCACTTACACGTAACGTATCTCCAAATCTCGCTACATATGCAGCGTAGAAAGCGAGACAGCGCTATACAATGGATATATTGGATATATTATTGATCCGTCTTTCTTGCTCATTCGCAGAGATATGCCGTATCCTTATCAGATTTGCGCAGGATAGCATGGTCACACAACAGATACCAGAAAGAAGTCCAAATTCGTGCAACTGGTGCATTAAGGATTTAACTATACAGTCGTAAAAACACTGCACTATACAGTCGTAAAATCATTTAACTATACAATCGTAAATAAATCTCGAGAATTCAGCCTAATTATGATTATGTTATTCTAGTTTCATTTAATAGTAGTTAGACTCTTCACAGTTTGCCAATGACTGTCTAATTCTAATCATTCAAGTAATATGATGCTCCAACGATCTCATTTATCATATCCTAATAACGATATTAGAACTTAAGATTAGGAATAGGCAGATTGAGATTGTATCAAGTAATGGTTTGTGAATAAGATTAGGAAGATTATGTGGATTTGTTATTTGGATTAGGTATAGTTTAAGATTAGGAACAGGTACACCTGATGTACNCTAATCATTCAAGTAATATGATGCTCCAACGATCTCATTTATCATATCCTAATAACGATATTAGAACTTAAGATTAGGAATAGGCAGATTGAGATTGTATCAAGTAATGGTTTGTGAATAAGATTAGGAAGATTATGTGGATTTGTTATTTGGATTAGGTATAGTTTAAGATTAGGAACAGGTACACCTGATGTACTGGTAAATCAGATACTGGGTGTACCTTTTTTTTTTTTTTTGACTTGGTGGAATGCCTTTACGCACTTCGTTCCCCCCCCCGCGGGGACGGAGGGTTCGCTTCGTGTGGGACTCCTGACTGACACCAGCCAGACTACCCACTAAACCACCACGGTGTGCCACTCTGCGCCTGAGACGGGAGAGATCCGGGAACCGCTTTCTTACGCCATCCGGACCCCTCCCAGATACTGGGTGTATCTAGTACGACCCATCTCTACCGTACACTCTGGACTGATATAATCTATAGTATTATTAAGTTCATTCTAAATATTCTAACTTTGAGATACTGTTTTGGAATTTTACTTACAAGTTGTACTATAATGTGTTTATTTTAGTATCGACTACTTATTATCGTAGAAAGTAGGTGTTTTGATCTCTTAGATGTGACTTGCCATGTTTATATCATAAACACATAAGATTTGTAGTTGTTTCTTTTCTTGTTTTTAAGCTTGTTCTTGTGATAGCAGTTATAATTTTTATTCTTGTGAGGATCTAAACCTTATGGAGTGCAGGTAGTTGTCAAGTTTTATATTTACAATTGTATCTTCATTTTTTTTTGCAATTTCCACTGTATGTAAAAATAATCGTTTTTAGATAGAATACCATCGTTTTGTTTATCGAGACTTGGGCGGCCTCAACTTTGTCTTGGACCACACCGATACTGTCTACACGGAGGACGGCCGCCTCTGGTCAACTGGAGATGTACAAAACAACCAAGAGGTTGCCGAGCCAAAATCACTACAATGGATAATGCTGTCATCCGACAGTTAGATACGCATAATCATTAATTTGAGCAAGTTGTTAGGACCGTTTTCACATAACGTAAGTATAGTGCGTTGCAGTGCTGCAATTAATAGTAATAAAAATAAATATATAGCAAATTAAAAAAATTAATTTAATTTTATTATTTAATTTTATTTTCGGCTGCTTGCAAAGAGTATTTTTCATCATTTGAAGTTTATTTTTTCCTGATGTAGAGGGGGGTACTTCTATTATTTCGCCATATAGCTCACATTCGTTAATAGCTTACATTATTATAATATTAATATCCTCACACATTGAGGTGAGCCTAAGCAATGTCTATGATAACCAGACTGCTGATGAGCATGCTTAAATAATTCTAAATAGATACATATTACAGGTGAATTACACCCAGACGTAGAACAAATTATGGTGTTTATCATACAATGATTTGTTCTGAATGGAAATCGAACCTACGATCTCAGGTTCGAATCGCTTAGCAACCATATCAAAGTTAGATAATTTTGAAATGGTTATTAACCGAATAGTTCCAGCTGTCATGCATAATATACAGTGATGTGAGTGGTCATCTATGGTCCATGACATAAAATCCATCATTAGGTCACATCATTAGATCTTGACTCGATGAAACTAGGAGTTAACTAGATGGTAAATATATTTATCAACGTAGTTATACTTTTTTAAACAGGCTCATCATAATACCTATGTTTTGGGCAATAGTGAGAGAATCAACAGTTAATTGAAAAATAATGTTTTATGTTTTTATTAATTTAAAAGTTATTTGTAATGTAATTTTAAAAGTTCAACAATCCGATATATAAAATTCTTGTGTCGCGGTGTTTGTACTTAAACTCCTCCAAAACGGCTTGACCGATTCTCATGAAATTTTGTGTGCGGGTAGGTCTGAGAATAGAACATCTATTTTTCATCCCCCTAAAAGTCAAAATTTTAGGTTGGACTACCCTAAACCCAAAATTTTTATTTTTATAGCAAAGCAACGTTTGCCAGTCAACTAGTAACATATATGTACATTCTTTTTTATTATTTGCGGCCTGTATTACAACTACTGTCATCTGGCAAAGTGAGAAGATAATATTGTTATATGGATGTGATATTTGTAAACAAGGCAATTTTCCCCAGGATAAATAAATAAATGTAAAAAAATATGGTTCGGTATACTCAATTTC
Source organism: Hyphantria cunea (assembly GCA_003709505.1). Taxonomy (NCBI): domain Eukaryota; kingdom Metazoa; phylum Arthropoda; class Insecta; order Lepidoptera; family Erebidae; genus Hyphantria; species Hyphantria cunea. The sequence goes on from PKRV01002958.1 coordinate 427,478, forward strand.
TATCCTAGTGTCGAATACTATCGTAGATAATGTTTATCATGCATATCATGATAACGGATATGAATGGATACGGAATTAAGTAATAATTTAGAACATCAGGTAATAAAAAACCCTTATTCACAATGTTTTGTTCATTGGCACTGCTTTTCCCTTTTCAATATTTTGTACGTAACTTTTTTTAAGGTGGTGACCTTTTAGTTTTTTTAAGAGACAGAGCTATGAAACTCTTAATCGTCATGGTGATAACGATTAAGACTTATTAAAAATAAGTTTTTGTATAAAGCTATTAACTGTCCACATTATCATGCTGTCTTCTTTTTGTACAAATATGGATTTGAGTTACATACACATGCTTGATTTATTTTCACAAATCATCATTTAGTGTACTTCTTTATTTTATCTTAGAGTACTAAGTATACTTAGTTCATCTTGAATTTTAGGTTCTGATTCAGAAGTCTCTGTACAATCAGAGGAGTATTTCTTTGCGACAAGTAAAAGAGGAAATCCCGTCCTTGTGGTATCGGGACAACGTTTTAAACTAATGAAGAAATATGGTACTAAGAAACGGTGGATTTGTATCAAGACTAGAGAACGATGTAATTCTTTTGTTATTACTGAAGATGAGAATATTATTAAAATGAATGTTTGCCATACACATTGATTTCTTGTCTTGTTTTTAACAATAATTATGGTATTCCACTATCACTTGATAAAAACATCAACAACAGGTAAGTTATACATGTTAATAGATTAAGTTAGACATATTATTCATACACTGATATGGTATCAACTATTTGAGCTTTTTAATACCACTCTACTTAGTTCTTTGAGAGAGAATGAGGAACTGCGTATAGTGCTATTTTTTGTAGGCGAAAGAATGAAAGATACAGAAAGCCGAAACCTAGATTAATTTTATTGTTGGTTTTCAGTGTGCGGTGAGAGCCCTATCACGTTCGGAATGACGAAATTTGGAAATCCTATTATTTCTTGGGGCAATTACCGGTTTGTTAAAAAATTAACTCGGAAAGTGAAGACCTGGTGGGAATGCACTGCTAGGAAGAGCAGTGGCTGCCGATGTGTTGCTGTTACTGTCAACGACCGGCTCATGAAGCTGAATGGATGGCATAATCATTAATGTGTCCTATGTTGAGTCACCTGTAAAATTAAAAAAAGCTTAGGACCATTAATTGCAACTAAAATGTCTACATTTCAAAGAAAACTTTTGGAATTATGTATAACTTCTTTTTTTTCATTACGTTGCGTGAAAGTTTCAGAATTATGCTAACAAGTTGGTATATATTTTATGATTTAGGTTTGAGGAGATTTAGCTACTATTACCATTACATACATATGTATACTTTTTTATATATTTTGTAATGTTATTTTAAAAATGTAATGTAATGTTTCATCAATTTTGTAGGCAACTGTCAATAGGAGTAGGTAGGAAGGTAGTATTTTCAATCCGAGATATAAATAAAATAAACAAACTTTAGGTTAAACTCGGAATTTAAAAGTCTCGTGATAGTAAATATTTTTTTGTTCGAACGTAGAAATAGTAGGTTTATTCCAAAGAGTTCTACGAAGCCATGAGACATGAAGCCTGTATAGCAGCTGAAAATTATACCTATTAGTTACATGAAGTCTAAATACTAATACTAATATTTGTTACCTAGCTCCTATACAATAATAACAAATAATTTACATTTAATCACGCTATTATTAAATAGCGTGATTAAATGTATATTATTTGTTACATATGACTATGGTTAACTTTCGGGCAGCAGACACATTTTAAAAATTATCTTTTTGCATCTATAACATCTACCAAGACTTCTGTCCGTTTTAGTAATTAATTTTCGTCTACAATATCTATATAGAAATTTTTGACATAGGCTTATGGTTATGATTGTAATATATGAAGAGATGGAACTTGGAGGGCTTTGACTTTGTGTACAAATATTTAAAAAAAATATTAAAAAAATTGTTCTAGTAGTCCTACTTTTAAATAGATTTAAATGAAAAAAATGTAGACGCATCTGATATTATTATTGATATTTAATAGACCATTGGAAATTACTGTTGGTAGTAAAACCTAACACAGCATGAGAACTGTTGTAAAGAAAAAGAAATAGTTTTTTTATTAAATCCGATTCCGTCCAATTTACATGTCACCATTCCTATCAAAAGTTATGTAACGTTTAGTATATATTCGAATTAGTATATTTTAATTCTTAGAAGCTCCAGCTCTTGTTCTGAACTTACTACTATCACCCTCATTAACATTACGGATGACATTACATTAGGTATGGATATGACTGTCTTACTTATGGCATTATTAGTTATGGTCCGCTCTCTTAGCTAACTCCAACGGTGGTCGATTGATTTTTTGTTTAATTTAATTTCTTTATGATATAAAGAGGAAAGCGTGTAGACGGATTACGTGTTGATAAAAACTACCTGCGTCCATGGACATTTGCAACTCAAGAAGTGTAGCGACAGTGGGGTTTTCCGGTTCGGTAACCGTACTCCCTCAGTGAAATGTTCGTTGCATTCGCTTAGCACCGATTTTGTAAAAGGCCGTCGTATTACTGCGGTCGATTTGAAAACGATGTTTTATTTAGAATAGAAACTTATATCCTACTTTAAAATATTTAAGTATTTGATAGACATAAGACACAGGAGAGTATTTTAAGAAAATTAAGTTCTGAAGTGCAAATTGATTTGTTTAAAAAAGACTTCGGGTTTTTAGATATTCAGTCTACCTGAAATTAGAGGAAAAATTAAAATGCAAATCTCTTAGTAAGGACCACAGCACACTAGCTACTTTGAGCATCAACAAAAGGCGATTGAACGCAGAGAGTCGTTAAAACGCGATGCAGCATCGATGCAGTCGCAAAATCGCCAATCACCGATGCCTAAAGTAATTTGTGTCCTGTGGCCGGTCAAGTCAAGACCGGCTACGGTTTACATCCTGTTATTTTTACTTGTAATCTGCACTCGTCTATTGGCATAAAAGCAACTATAAAATAGGATTTTTGTCTTCGCATTTATTTTGATTAAAATGAATAAATTTTCATAAAACGCTTTTTTTTACACACGTATTTATAACCCTTACTCTCTTATAGGATAAAATAAAGATTTATTGTAAAACTTTGCATGAGGTATGTATAGTACATGTTATTTCTTTATTACTGTTTTGCTGACATTAAATATATGTTTCAGAACCGAAATTTGACCTATCTCAACGTGGTAACCTAGTGGTACAAATTGGTGAATGGCGCTTCAACAAGCATGCCTGTTGGGGTTCTAAAGTACGCTGGACATGTATCAAGAAGAAATATGGCTGTACTGCTGCCATTACTACTGTGGATAATGTCATAGTTAAGACTCTTGGAAAACATAATCATTAATCAATGTTTTGAAAGTATAATGATTCGTTTAATATCATTGTAACTACTGACCTTTATATTCTGTTTTATAATAATAAGCTCTTAGGTATACCGCTCATAGTTTTTTTGTGCGTAAATTATGATTAGAGCTAGAAATAATTTGTTTTTGAAAACGTTGTCGGAAAAACTTAATGTTCCGGCGTGTAAAAAACTTTCACAAATACGTATTAGGATTTGTTTAAGTTCATATGAGATGAGTAACATTTAAGATAAAAAAGTGTCTATTGTTGGAGTTATTTTAGTGGTTAATTGTTCATAAGTTTTTAATGTACAAAATAACTCCAATACAAACATTTCAAGATCATTTTATTTATAATCAGTATATTAGAGTGAGAGTGATAGCCGTTGAAGCTTTTTATTTCTAGTGATTTTAGTACAAAGTATTGATGCTTATTTAGGGATAAACGTAAAAATTAGACTAGTTGTAGTTGGCAATACAGATTGTGAACTAGTTGAAAACTATAATGGATTTGTCTGATGAATATTTTGTAGTAAAATTGCATGTAAAAAGTAAGATACGATATTTAAATCTTTTTTGAAGGCTTGATCTTTGTATCTTTTTCTAAAAGCAGATTATAAATTCTATTTTAGAAAATTGTGCTACCTTTTTTATCCACTAGTTAATCAATGTGTCTATTTTGTTTACTTATTAATAACGTTAGACCTGACGAAACCATTACAGCAAGTTTGTTGTAACTGGGTTTAATTCGTATTTTGGAAAAGTATGGAAATTATACGTCATATTTGTTGATCGATTGCTTAAAGGCTCATAAAATATAGCATGTAAGATTTATAGTTTGTATTCGTATTAAAGTAGGTTCGGCTTAGTTCAAAACGATATGATATTGTAGGTGTAGTAATGTTTAATAGGCTATAGTTGAAGCTTTTCTAGTGGCGTCTTTTGGCTAACAAAGTTTATTGAAATCTTAAAAGTTCCTACATAAAAACGTATTCATAATACTGGTTAACAATAATCTGGAAAAAGTTTGGTAAATGTTTGGTAATTAATATTTTGTGGCATTTAACTTTTTAAAAGAATAAAATAAATTTCTAGACGATTATCCCATTTAAGTTTTAATATTGGCATAGTCTAATCAAGATCTTATTAGAGATCAGGGTATAGATAATCTAGAGAAATAGTTGACGCTTTTAAAAAGCAAGGATATTTTTAACAACAAATTATAAATCCTTAGAACGAACAGATAATTGTGACCTAAATTTAAAATCAATTTCAATATCTATTGTATGTCTTTTAAACGAATAATCATATCTATTTTACGATCTTTTCAGCTATCAATTCTGAGACAAAATTTGGTCTTAGTTTTATTGTTCCAGTTACGTATATCTGCTGGTTTAAATGAACTTTTATATTTTTTATAATTTGTGTGACATTGTTTGAACGGAAAACTCATATTTATAAGTTGTGCGTGGTTATTATATGTTCAGTTTTGTCTATCTTGAATTTCCTAAATAAAATGTAAGCTTATTGTATTTTGTAAAACAGTATTTTAGCGTAGGTATTGTGATGCGTGATTCAATGATATGTTTTAATACAAGAATTGATTGTGTATGTACTACGAATTAGCACTATGTATTATAATTTAGTTTCATTTAATATTCAGTTTCAGTTATCTTAAAATGAATATTGTACTCAATAGAATAATCAATTGTAACCTCTTACTCAGTAATAAAGGATCTTTTCCCGCAAAAGTTTCAATATTAATTCAATCAGGATGGAATCGTTCAAATATTGTATCTGAAAATTGGGATTGTCTGAACGTTGACTTGAATAAGTGACTGCACCTTCTGATGAAAAGGAACTTTGAAGTCTATAAGTAGCCAACCTAAATAAAAACAACATTTACTAGCAACATTAAAGTAAAACGTATTTTACGAAAGTGGTCTGGAGGACATCTTTCAATAAAATCAAGTTTTGTTGCATACTTTGTATCTGTGCCTATGTACCTGTGCACAGAAAATCAATATTTTTTATTTAAAATTTTTGGCCAGGTACTAAAAAATATTGTGTTTTCAGATTTGAATCCGGTTTTTGCGCAGTCTCAACGAGGTAACCCAGTTATAATGATAGGCCAATATCGATTTAACCGTGTCAACAAATACGGAAGTCGAACCCGATGGGTTTGCGTCAAGGCTAAGGCTGGCTGCAGAGCATCCCTTCACACTATGGACAACGCCATCGTTCGCGTATGGGGCTTCCACGATCCCTTGGCACACACTAGTGCCAATAGATTTTAAATCAAAGCAACTTTAAAATTTGACATGTCTCGTTTTTGCAATAATTATGCAATAATAACATTCTTAGCGTATGTTTGACATGACTGTAGACATAGGGATACCTTACACCCTTCTGCAAACATTCCAATTATGGCTACGTTTTTATTGGCTTCTTTGACTGATCAAACAAGGACAATATATTATTACTTACTATGTTGCCTGGATTAGTGTAGTGTTGTTTTAAATGAAATTAATCACAATCATAACGCTGTTATACACGAGATAATACTAGCACGGTTTAAATACATTGACGGCTTGAGACACTGCAGAAAGGTTATAAGTGGGATGAGATTAAACGAAATAAACTCCTTTACATTTTCATCACCAAAAAGTTTAGTCCNTGGTGGAATGCCTTTACGCACTTCGCTCCCCCCCTGCGGGTACAGGGGCTTCGCTTCGTGTGGGACTCCTGGCTGACACCAGCCAGACTACCCACTAAACCACCACGGTGTGCCACTCTGCGCCTGAGACGGGAGGGGTCCGGGAACCGCTTTCTTACGCCATCCGGACCCCAAAAAAAAATTTAGTCCTGCTTTAACCTAACGCTATCTGCGTCGCATGCGACCTTCAGAGTAGAAATTGTAGTCTGCAATTTGCTATTGCGAGTTACACTGATTTCGTAAGTAGTGCATTTCGCTCCCACAATCTTTTCCGGTGGCAACCGGACATTATAATTAAATAACAGTTATTATTCAGTTTGAGACGATACACGATATAATTAATGTTATCATTAAATATTTAATATAGTTAAAACTGCTATTTAAGAAAATATCCAATCTTTTGATTGTGCATTTACATCAACAAAACGAAATCAAAGTCGAGACATGACTTTTTCGATAACACCAAAAGTTGCATCATTACTATTATTACATAATGAAATGACAAAAGGTGCTTTTTCCACAAATGTTGCTTGTTGCAAGAGTTTACATTGAGGCTTGAAATTTTTTGGTGAAAGAATTAAATATGAATTGAAGTTATTAGTATAAGCAGTATTTTATTAAGTTTAGGGTGGGTTTATCATAAGTGTTAAATCGTAGGAGTAAGAAAAAACTGTAGCGTCTACTAACTTTATGCCTCTTATCTATTTGGACACATTTCTTGTGTAACAGCTAACATTTAGAATTTTTTAATTGAAGTTTTCTATAAGTCTAAGGCCTATGTTCAATTGCAGCTCATACGAAACTATTTATATTACGCATGTAGGTATTTCTGATAATTATAGTTAATGCGGTAACGCTTTGTAGCTTTTGGAAGCTGGGAAAATGGGTACAAATTAGTAAAACACACGTGTTTTAATGTTATTAGGCAATGTAAAATGTTACGTTACGCTAGAAATGTTCCTAAGGTAAAAGATAGTGATGAGGCTTCATACATAACATAAACGCTCTCGCACTCAAGTTACTAACGTAAATATTACTTAGGTTTTGGTGGTGGATAAAATAGCGAATCTTTTATTCAGTATTTATTCTTAAGTAATGTTTATCAATTGAAGATACTTTACTAGATATTTTAATACATACTTAACATAGATTACATTGTATAATTTATGATTTTCTATAACGTTGTTTTATTTTAATCTAGTCCCCAGTATCTTTATACTATACAATTTAAATTTGCAATTTTAATAATAATTAATTTAATTGCCAGTTAAGAGTTTTTTGAATGACGTTTGTAAATAAAATTTTGAATTAGAAACTGGAAAAGATCATTATACTTTTTGATATGATTGTGATCATAACTTGAAAACTAATTTCTGGTCTATTTGAGAAAAGCCTTTTTCATAGACTTGACTATATTAATGATACACATATTTTCAAGTTCCAAGAAAAAAGATTCTGCAACAAGATAAGGCAATGTTCAGGCAGAAAACAAACGAAGAGCAAAGCATTAATTGGTGTTAATAACATCGTTAAAAATAATTTCATCCACAACCACTTATGAGCAAGATTGGTGGACCTACTGAAAATAGAAGAAATGTCGTCTTGATAAAAAATAACTCAGCATGCCTTTTTTAGGATGTACGAAGATATATAAGTGAGTATAAAAGTAAAACATAAGTGAGTTGAATAATTTTTTTCGCTCGAGATCAAGAATATAAGAAATAATTTTTATCGATAAATTTGTTGTGTGTTTCAAAGCTTGACTTTTATACAAATAAAGTGTTTTATAATACAGGTACCATGAATAATAGAAAACATCAAAACAAAAACAAGTATTCAATGCCAAATATAAATTAGTTTTATACCTTCGGGTTCTGGGAGTTATAGATAAAATAATCTTTTTCTAAATGAAGATGCAGTGCTATCCTAGTATAGATTAAAGAAAATAGTTATAAACTGAAAAAATGAATACTAACAATCGACAATATATTTCCAAGTAAAACAATAAAAATGGCAGTGTTAAAATCGAAATGGTTTATTATTGGAGTGCGAGAAGTTTAATTAAATGTGTTGGCAGACATTGGTAACCATATCTCAATGTTTTATTTGGCATGGTAATTTGATAAAGCTATTTACCCAATTGACTGCAAAGTTAGGTCCCTGTTAAGAAATATTAATAATAATTTATTGCTTCTTAAATACATACTAGAATTCCCTACGCCGTTAGGATTAGAAGTTGGAACTGAAAGTTAAAAAACTTAAAATTCGTTTACATATAAACAAACAAACATACACGTGATGTGATAAAAACATGTTAAAAATAAAAACACCCGGCAAAATTTGAGAATTTTATCCGCTTTATTATTAATCCGTCTTTGAGTATCCATTAGGGATAGAAAGATGATAGTATGTATGTGTGTATGTCGTAGCTCACCAAGCTTAAGTCATGAGTCACCAATACGAGGCTTCTACTGATTCGATTAATTAATAACAGTTATCTAGTGGTTCCACGCTTTATATTTGGATGTTGTAAATCAGTGCAAAATAAATTGCGCAATACCGGGGCTTAGTTGTTATTCAGATTCTTAGTATAGTATTCTTCTTCGTTATAAAATGTGTACCTACTCCTGAACCTAGAGAAATTATTTGTCGTTTTGTGACTTAATCGTGTCGTGTCGTGACTCTAGAACACAGAGTATTGCACAAACCCTGAGGTTTCAGATTCATATTACAATTTAAAAATATATGCTAGAGTATTCATTTCTTTTTATTTTCAGTCTGTAAGTACATTTCAAATAGACGCAACCCTATGTTAATGGCAGCTGGGTATCGTTTCTATAAAGAAAAAGATTTTGGTAACAAAACGAGGTGGCAGTGTTCTTTTAAAAAAACAAAATGTAAATCTGCTATTATAACGATGGGTGAGGAGATTGTTAAAACAAATTTCAAGCATAATCATTTGCCGAGAAGTTATGGAAAGCCCGAATTTGTTAAAGTACTTGGAAACTGTAAACTACGAAGTTATAATTTTGAATCAATCAAATTTGTAAATGCTTAAAAAATAAAGTTAGGACATTGAACGTGGAGGGAAAATCTGATTGGACTTTTGGTAAGCTACAAAATTTGTAGTTTTAATGGTTATGTATTCTCAGTTTTCATTTTTAGAATCGTTAAACTCTCATTACTTTTGTACCCACTTGTTATTGTATTCATATTTTACGTGTTATACATAATAACAAAAATTAATTTAAAAAAACTTTTAAACATTTTTTTTATTCTTTTATACATTTTGTTTTTATTTTAGAGAACTTCCTTTGTTATCGAACAATATTTTAGGTTTGATAATAATAAGTTTAGTTCATAATTAACATAAAAATACATTTATTAATCCACTGCTGTACATAGGCATCTCTTTAGAAAGGAGCCCTAGACTGCTGGTGTAGCAGGCTAAGACCAGACGCTGCCCAGAGTTTGTTATAAATCCCCATCTCTTTGCAGAGAATAGGAGTGGCGACACTGTTCTCAATCCGTCGCCACTAAGGACAATTTCAATTGATTTCATATTACTATTCACAATATGTAAGTTTCAGTTTGTGGAGAAATGTTGTGTTTCATAACACAGCTATAGTGACGGTTTTTCATTTACGTGCACCGCTGTATACTATCCGCTATATATCGCTATGTCAGTAATTTGTTACATAATTTTGTTTTTTTCTGACATGTAACTTGCGTGTTGTCCAAACTTGAGGTTTCATGTCCTTACCATAAGATGATGAGGTGGCACTGGCGACAATCCCGTCTAGTACTCGTTGCAGCCTGTGCTGTCCTAGGAAACAATTTGATGATTCTCAGTATTTTTAGAAATGAAATTCTTATCATTTCAACCTGTTTATTTATATTAATAGTTAAAATAAGTTTATTGTGTATCATTTTCCAGTAACACGGATAAGAACCAGCAGAGGTACATTGATGTTGCTCGTTGGAGGTTACCGCTTTTCTAAAGACAAAACTACTGGCATAAAAACTCGATGGCAATGTTCCGTGAGATCGAGGACAAAATGTAGAGCTTTTTTAACGGTGATGGAAGGCCACATAGTAAGAAGTTGCTTAGAACATAACCACCATATTTGAAGTTTGTTTAAGAGGAATTGTCATGTTCCACGATATTACTGCGGTATTTGAGCTAAATCTTTAGAGCCATCCATATAGTGACGATTCCGCACACTTCATTTCTTATGTGAGAGATTGAACAGCCTTTTATTCTAATAATTCAGTTTACTATTCACCAGTGGTCATCTCTAGTCACCAGCGGAAAATCATAAGTGACACTTTGAGTGGTCTAATCAAGAAACCAGATCAGATTTATAATAATTTCGTTACATTGAATGAATTAAGTCTTCAAGAACAAATCTCAATATTGAAGTTAGAATGTAAAACTGTGATTGTGATAGTTTTATTTTCTTGGAATGTAAAATTTACATTAATAAATTGATATATTTTTTTATCATTTTTTTAACCTCCTTCTTAAAAGGCCGGCAACGCACTTGTGACGCCTTTGGTTTTGCGGGTGTCCCCTTATCCCCCTTCCCAACCCCTTAGGTTGGCAACGCACTTGTGACGCCTCTGGTGTTGCGGGTGTCCATGGGCGGCGGTAATCGCTTACCATCAGGCGATATGTCTGCTCGTTTGCCCACTATACCATAAAAAATTGTATGTACAACATGCAATAAAATGTTAATTTAAGCAGTAAATATTTGTTTATTTATAAGCTTGTTTATTTTTAGAAAATTTGATTATCTTTACTTTAAAAATATGAAAATAAAATATTTAAAATTAATAAGCGAAAACCAAAATTCAGATCAGAACATCTTTAGAGCAAATCCTAAATGAAAGTTTTAATGTTATAAACATAAATTATTTCAGTTACAATGATATCTACCCCTAGAGGTGGAGTGATGCTACAAATCGGAGGTTTTCGGTTCTCTCAGCAAAAGAATGCAGCTACTCATGGCAAAGTCCGTTGGCAATGTTCTGTCAGGGCTCGGACAAAGTGTACTGCGTTTGTCACCACGTATGCTCGCGATATTATAAAGGCGAATTTAAATCACAGTCATTGATTTGGATTATGTTGATCCTTTCCTATGGATATTCCACTTCGTTGGATATTCAATGATAGAAGTCATGTTAACTTTATACAAATAAAACATATTATTTGATAAGGGTTTAATTCTTTTTTTAAAGCTGCATGTGTACGAATAAGGTTTCCAGGTCAGATTAGCGGTTCTGTAACTTAACCGTGCTTTCCTTTAACAAATAATAATCTCTTTAATAATATTATTTTTTTGTAAAGTTATTTTTTTTATTTATTATGCAAACGATATGTGTTTAAATAAAACGACTTTAAACAAAACCACGACAGTCAAAATTTATTTTTTGCAGGGTATTTTAAGTTAAAATTAATTGATTAATACCTAATAGTTTAGATTTTTTTATTGTTTCATTTTTGTTCTTTTACTATTTACAGTGCTAGAGATGGTTACGAATAGAGGCACACAAATGCTGATGGCGGATGGATTTCGGTTTTCGAGATCTTACATGATTGGTAGAAAGACTAGATGGCAGTGTTCAACCAGAACCAGAACAAGGTGTTCAGCATTTCTAATAACTTTGGACGGCGTTATTCTAAGAAGCAGCTTGGTCCATAATCACTCGGATTAAGAGAGATTATATGTTATAGGTAGAGAAATTTCAATACATTTTTCTTATACATATTTAACAAATTACGCTCAAATTCAGTATCAACTGAGCAAACATTTGATTGATAAATAGGTTTACATTAAATTTATAGTCTTATATAATTGTACATTTTCAGTTGACAAAACATAAATCCATTTATGTTTAAATGTAAATTAAACTTATTTTCTTAATATGAATTTAAAAAGGTAAATCTACAAGATTTCCGTAGCGAAGCAGTATATTTCGACTGACTCTTGACAATTCGAAAAGGTCCATAGTTAATTGATTTAATGCTATTTTGTAATGAAATACTAACTTATTGAGTTTTGGTATTATAAAATCGTACCTGTTGTATATCTGTATAGGTATGTAATTGTGTATTTGAGATCTAAAGTAGAATCATGATGACATAGCTTCAAAAGTATAGTACTTAATTACTCCGTTGGCTCAATGATCAAAATGTGTCTTGGCCTCCGTCACAAGCGAGCGCCACTCTATTCGATTGTGGGCTGACGCCAATTGTCACCTTGAAGTTAAATAAATAAATAAATTGTCCAATGATGCTGAGCTTCACTACCACAGCTTCTATTTCCACATTCTCCGTTACTCACCACTTTTCTTTCTATTATGAGAAGTTTGTTTTACTCTTTTTGTGTCAGTGTCCAAGCCTTACAGCAGTACGTAAGCATTGACATTAGCACTGTTTTGTATACGTTGTTAACTTTATGTATATCGTAGAATTTTAAAATTACGACGGCTTAAGAGATAAACCGATCTGATCCCAAAATTAAAGTAAAAAAATTATTATTTTGCAGTTAAGTTCGTCAAGACAGGCAAAGGTCATGTAGTACTAATTGCGGAAGGTCATCGCTTTAGTAAGACCACAGATATTAAGGGCAAATGTAGATGGCAATGTACAACTAAGACACGCACCAAATGTAAGGCTTTTGTTACAACATTAAATGGTCAAATAGCTAAAATTTGTTTGGTGCATAACCACTGAAAAGTTTTAATAATTTTTATTAATACATCGTACTGCAACGTTTTCGACAAATTTTGAAATATTTATTCAAATAAGTTAGAAAATAAATTAATAATATTTTTCTACCCGTCTTTTTATTATCTCAGAATAAATTTGCACACAGTTGCAGATTTCACTACAAACATGCTTTGTAATTCATTAGTATTAAGATGTTAGAGGCTACTTAGTAACACCTTCTATGCTTTTAATTTGTGGTACCTATCTTCTTATGATATAACTAGTATGGTATGGCACTGATGGTAAGGAATTACAGTCGCCAACTCAAGATTAAATTATAAGTACATACTTTGTAACTCGACTCAAGAATCTAGCACGGTTTTAAGAGTATAGATTAAAATCCAAATTGTGTTAAATTATCTGCCTTTTTTCACTAGCGAGCTTTTGTTTTATTCTAGTGGTCAAGATAAGAACTGAAAAAGGAGTCGAAGTGCTTTTTGCAAATAACCATCGTTTTACTAAGTCTGGTCGAATGAAGCACAATGTTAGGTGGCAGTGTACGACAAAAACCAGGACAAGATGCAGAGCCTATGTCACTACCCACGGTGACCGAGTATTGAAATCCTACTTGAATCATAATCATTATTAATAAATCATCAATCTTAACAACCGCTAATTATGTTACCTTATTTATTAGGACAGCAGTGGATTCTAGACGTTTTATCGTAAAACTCAAAAAAGTAACAGTGATGATTGACACTGAATTAGAATTTTTAATAAAGAAATGCTTAGTAATTATGTTCCTAATATAGAGATATCCTTTGTTTCTTTATAGTCTAAGTTTTGTTTCCTTTTAGAAGATAATTGTAAATGAACTTGGTTAAATCGAGTGATTAAAATCTTAATCGCTAGTCATGAAAAACTTCAACGTACGCACAATACGTATACATTTTATGTGCTAGTTTGTATTATATAGTCATATACGTGTTACGTAAAAGTATGTATTTGTTATCGTAAACGAATCCTAGAAAACGTGTACAATTCGAAAATAGAAATGTACGATATACATCACAGAAGACCAACTCAGTGCGAGACCCGGGGCTCGATGATGCAGAAGCATCTCAGTAGGCTGCCATAGAGCGGGTCACCATGCTGTATTATTGTATTGTCTGCATTTTGGATTCTGCTCATGCTTTACATCAGGCTGATTTGACATGTTGTCAAAAAACAAACACTTTACCTAGTAAATTTAAGCATTTCCTAAAATCAGTTGGAAATGTAATAGTTATATTTGGAAATATATGAAACTTTATTTATTTTGTGAAAGTCAAAGACACTAGGAAATAAGGGGAAGCTAGAACATTTACTTTTTGGCGTTAATATAGCCAAAACTTAATTTATAATAAATTTAATATATTAAGAAAATTAAACTTCGTCGTTGTAATGTATTTCTGTAATATTAATAAAAAAATATTACGTTATTAAAAAAAAATGTTGATTTATGTTTATGTGGTTTAAATTATAGCAGCTTAAAAAGTTTTTAGTACAGAGACTGTTCTGTTAATTTAACGTTAAACACCAGTAAAGAAAGGAATGCCTCTGAGACTATAAATTCACTTCAACAAAATCTGGTAATTACGCTGTCATATTAGTTCCGTACCGTTACCGCCCACTGAGCCGCCCACATAATATAAGCTCGAGGATACGTTGGACCTATACTAGCAAAAGGAGATGTAGCTCGCTACAAAAATTACACAACCATGATTAATTGTTGTGTGTTTGCTATTCATTTCCACTAACTTGAAATATTGTTTGTTTGTTATACGTTTAAGTATTATGTAAATTACAAGCAACTGCTAATTTACTTAAACGTATGTGCTTAAAATAGCACAAAATGGCTCAACGGCTGACCTTTTTTAGTAACTACTTGTTTTGGCCGTACATACTTTTTTGTTTTTTGCTTTAGAATTCATGATTAACGATTGCCCAAAATATTTATTAAATATAAGTAAATTTGAAGAAAATTTTTTAGGATTGATGATGTAAATTAAGAAATTATTCTTAGTGTAATACAATTCACTATAATGTAAGTTCATTAAAGTCCGAATCCCTAACCCTACGCAGTGTAGGGTAAACAAGCGCTTTTTCTATCCTTCAAAATAGTGTCAGTGTATGTAGTCATACCTCTTGAAATGGTACTTAAAACCGTATAATTTTGTTTCCAGAACCTGTTTTTAGTAGTACAAAAGCTGGTAACCCGGTTATTATCATAGGTTCATATCGATACAACCGTGCTAGAATGAACAAGGGTCCACAGGTGCGATGGACTTGCACTATGACGCCGAGGGGATGCCGCTCAACGATTATAACCATCGACAACGTGATCATAAAACACAGAAACGAACATAATCACTAACTGTGGCGATGCGGATTTATTTTTATATCCTTAAAATTTAAATGTCAATATCTGTGATACTAGAAACAAAGCGGTATTTCTAGTAGCGGTCTAATCATTACACAACTGCAAAAAAGGTGTGCTAATTCATTTTCTAGGGATTCTGAGGGTTGATGTTGGGTTCGATTCCCACACAAAACAGATAGTTATGTGACCAGTATGCTACAGTAGTATGAGTTATTCCATTTGGTTGTTTTGTTTACATATACGTACCTAGAGCAAAAGTATACTTTTCGCTGTTTGATCATAGTTTGGGATGAGACGGCTGTATGTAAGATGTGACAGGTTAATAAAAAATGAAATTAATAGACTATTGAGTAATGTGATAATAAGGCTACACCGGCATTAGACCAGGAATAGAAACATACTTTGATCATTATTAATATTTATTATGACACTAAGTTGTTTTCTATAGCGAAATGATAAAAAAAGCTAATAAAAGTCATTGTTTAATTATTGAATTGTGAACCAATATAAAAGTTCCATGTAGTGTTGTATCAAGATACAGTGATAAGTCACTGTAGTGGTTACTGAGTTAAAATATTGTGATTCAATGAAGTCTAATCGTTAGTGGTCCTAATTTGACGAGTACGAGTATTTTTTCTGTATATGGCTGTAAATTATCTGCATACTATATGTATTCATTAAGAAATATTTAATTATGATTATCATCGGTCTGGTTACCATAAATCAGGTTCTGCCTTATTTGGAATCAGAATACGGTGTGAAATGTGTTGGTTTTTGACTTTATAATGATATGCTCAAAAGATTTAAATAAACTCTGCGAATGACTATCCAGCATTTCAATCAATCAAATCAGTTTCCTTATTTGAATCGCTTATGTACTATTATCTATGTATATACTTCCGATATTGCATTTTTGAACATTTTGGAAAAGTTAGTAAGGTAATAATAAAACTTATAACAGCTTATCTAGCGACAGCTAGTTAGCGACTATATAGTTTTTGAACGTTACTAGTGTATTAAAACATAGTGACGGTCCATCACCACATTACCACGCATAACTTGATCAAAGCAATGGTTAACTAAAATAAAATCTAGCAGAATTTTCGCACAAGCTATAACTCGGAAGTGATATAAATTATGTGAATAGAATATTATCAAGAATACCGAAGTATTTCTTTGCATTCAATCCTTTTTCTACCAATGCTCTTAATCTATTTACTCATTTTTTACATTTGTATAAAGTAGTGCAGAATGTCTATGATCGTAAGTGATAGCTGGTGCACAGCAGGCAGTTGCCAAGGTGCAGTAAAGGGCGTATTGACACTGTTTATATGCTTAGTACCTCATATTGGTATAGACATCGCTGATTCTACATAACATTTATGTTTTCAGATGCAATTTTTAGTACGACCAAGGCTGGTAATCCTGTCATTCTGATAGGGTTTCATCGCTACAATCGCACCAAGTCCAATAAAGGCCCACAAGCTCGGTGGGTGTGCAGCAGAACGTCCTTGGGATGTCGATCGACTATTGTAACCATCGACAATACCATAATTCAACATAAAAAAGAACATAATCATTAAAATTATGACTGTATGTTCACATTAGATATACAAAATTTTCTTATTATTACTTGTGTTTTAAAGTAGAGCCTATTGTCGCGACAGATTTTGTTTGTACATGCGGTAGCAGTCACTCAAAACCATGACACAAAAATGATTTTTTACACATAATGCAATTTCTTATTTATATATAAAATCTAGACAAAACCAAGGTCACATGACCTTGGTTTTGTCAATGAACATGTACTACCAGAACCGGTTGCGGTACAAGGTACCGTTCTTGTAGTTGTTCAATATATGTGTACCTCGGGCAGACTTTGCAGCTAGGTAGAAACAACTTCAAGGACGAGGTGAACATGCGAATTCAACTGGGTTTGGCAGCGTTTGAAAAACTTCGTCGCCTAAAAACGAAAGTCTTTAATCAATGTGTCCTACCCGTCATTACCCCAGAGCCGAAACGTGACTTACGGCACGACTGGTCCACAAGTTTAAAGTCGCTCAGCCTGCTGTGGAGAGGGCTATGCTCGGCGTTTCTTTGAGGGATCCCATTAGTAATGAGATGATCTGGCAGAGAACCAAGGTCATTGACATAGCCGCAGAACTGATTACCGTTGGGGTAATGGAGTTCTTAAGTGGAGACCGCGTCTCGGCAAACGTAGTGTGGGACGGCCAAAGGCCAGGAGTGACAATCTGCGCAAAACAGTTCCTGGATGCGAGAAGCCGAAAATCGAACCAAGTGGTGTGAAATTGAAGAGGCCTATGTCCAGCAGTGGACTGCGTTAGGCTGATAATGATGATGATGATGATATAAAATCTGACTGCCAATCAATCTTGCTGAATAGAAAAAAACAAGGCACGTAAGAGTCTGATAATTTTTTAAAATATATTAAAATAAATTTGAAATTTGAATGGGTTTACTGCAAAATCTTTCATAAATACAAACAAAACAAAAAAAAAAAACTCGTCTTTCCGCTGAGATGATGGTGATGAATTGGTAAAACCGTTTATCATTTAGTCAGAAATGAACAGTAAAATATTATAAGAAAAGGACTTCTTTATGAACTCAATCACACCAAGGATATTCAAATTCATGACATTATTCATAAAAAAAAATTGTAAGTTTTAAATAAAAAGTTAGTTTTAAACTTTTTGATTTAATTCTCTTTGGTATAACTGAATTTATTTCCTACTGTGTTGATATGCACTAAAGTAAAGTTTATTTTCAGGCTACGTCTTTAGTACAACGCGTCTGGGCAATCCTGTTATAATAATAGGTCCATATCGCTATAATAGGGCACGTATTGGAGCCACTAAGGGCTCAAAAGCGAGATGGGTCTGTACGAAGTCTGCCTTGGGATGTCGGTCAACTATTATAACTATCGATAATCAAGTTTTTCGTCATAGAAATGAGCATAATCATAAATAATATAATAGTTTTTTTAAATTCGGTCTTTTAAATGGCAGAACTATTCGCTGACAACCTGAATTTCATACACTGAAACTATCCGAAATGTTTGTTAAGCAAGGCATATGAAAATTTCCAGCTTTTGACTAATTGTGTGCTTATGAAACTTGTGACTTTAAGAAAATAATTTATTTTTGTTGTTTATACAAATAACAATCATCGTGAATGCAGTGATAAATCTTTTTACATAATTATTTACGAATATTGATCTAATGAATATATATAAACTAAATTAAAGTATTGCTGATGTCTTACCCACGCTTCAATTTGAACATGTGATGTATTATTAAAAACTGACAGTGCAAATTTTGATTTCAGAGTATATATTTAGCACAACCAGGTCTGGTAATCCTGTTATTATAGCAGGTTTACATAGATATAATCGAGCTCAAATCAGTACCAATAAAGGTCCAAAGGCGCGTTGGGTGTGTACAAGGGTCGCGATGGGCTGTCGATCGACTATAATAACTGTCCATAATGAGGTTCTTCTGCATAGAAATGAGCATAACCATTAATTAAATAATAGAGTGATCTATTGTTCATGATAAGCTGTATTTGCAACACAGTTATTTGAAAGTCTTATATGGAAAAATATCAAACTGTATTGCGTGTATACTTTCTTTACACATCATACGTTAACATCTTAACATTGTTTACATCTAGTTCTAAAAATGTTAAGAAGTTAATGTACACTTCACTATACGTTAATATGTGACTGCTTAAGACAAACCGTTCCAGGTTTACGCTCTTTGGTGCTCATTTATATTCAATATTCATTTACTTGTCAATAGCGAATGATTGAACGAAAATTGAAAGAATAAGTGTTTCATTGTCTGTTCTACATATTTATCTAAAAAGCTACACAATTTGTTAGTGTACATAATAAAAGACATGGTGTGAAATAAAAATGTAAAAATTATGGCGACAGCAATTTTTTGGATTCATTAAAAACTTTGCATGTCTAATTATTGGATTTTAATTTCAGAGCCAGTGTTTAGCGTAACAAAAGCTGGTAACCCTGTTATCATAATAGGTACATATCGCTACAACATAGCTGGTAACACCAAAGGTCCGAAAGTGCGATGGGTATGTACAAAAGCTTGCATAGGATGTCGATCGACTATTATAACGATTGATAATGTTATTTTTCATCACAAAACTGACCACAATCATTGATTTCGTAGAGGTGTGTGTTCGTAGATTTTTTGTGTAGTAATTACAGTGTTTTGATTCGAAAAAAGATCAAGGAATATCAATTTTGAGTTGTGCCACTACTTCATATACCACGAATTTATGTTTCCTTTTTAATGTTCACTTCTACTTAGAAAATAATAAAAAAAATTGGGAGAGTATTTGTGTTTTCTTTATCATGATTTTTGCTAATTCAAGTGAGGATATATATATATATATTATTTTAATTTGCCCTGTAAGTAGCCGTGTCCATCAAGACACGAATACCAAATTTATTAAACGTCACGACTATTTTTTACCTCAAACATCTTTAATAAATTTGGCCTCAGCGTCTACACCAACTAAAATGGAAATTCTATTTTCAGTGCCTGTGTTTGGTGTGACAAAGGCCGGTAATCCAGTGATTAACTATGGTCCATACCGTTACAACCGCGCTAGTAACAGCAAGGGTCCCAAGACTCGATGGACCTGTGTCAAGTTTCCGGGCGGTTGTCGATCCACTATGTACACTGTAGAGAATGTAATCATCCTGCATAACAATAAACACTGTCATTCGTAATAATTTATTCTAAGAATTTTTTACATATGACGACTGTTGGGATGGTAAAGGAAAAAGACTAAATTAATCTCAAGATTTTAAAATATTCAACGTACTGATTTGTATAATCGTATTTATATAAAAGTATAAACGCCTTATAATTATAAATTATGGAGCGTGGAAATCATGGAGTTGGAGCATTAAAGTTATAATCAATTGAGCTGTGTAATCGTTGTGACTTTTTTACAAGAATGGGAAATAATAGTCAAATGTGATCTAAATCTTTTTAAGATCATCTTGAAAAATCTACCCAATGGTCTGTCTGTTTTGGCTAATCTGTGGGAAGGCTGGATCGATTTTGACAGGATTTTCACTGATAGGTAGCTGATGATATAAAGAATAACGGTCGTACCGCGGGTAACACCGAGAGGCTAGCTAGTGTATAATAATACTTGATGATTTTTTGGAGATTGTTTTGTATTATATTTACACGACTAAGCTCTTCATAATTATTATAACCATTCATTGATTCAAACTAGTGAGTATACTTAAGAAATGTAAAAGTAAAATTTAAACATACAATAATAAGAGCATAAGTTTTAATTGTCTAATATTATGATTGTCGAGTAATTCATTAACTGAAATATTTAAAATAAGAACATTTAGCTCTTAGATTGTAATTTTAAAAGTTTGCCAGAAAAGAAGAGTAGTATCACAAACCTAATCTCTTAACTAAACTAGTCTCTGTGTTGTCTAAAGTACCTTTATCCGGTAATTGTAATCATTAATCGTAAAACTTCCTACAATTCTTATAGTCTTCGATATTACATAAATAGGATGGCTTAAGGGGATGGATATTATACGGATTTATATCGGTGATGTGTTATTAAATTTTACTGGCTGGGTTTTTCTGTTAATATTGTTAATTATTAAGTGTTGATACTGTTTTTTATTAAATATCTAATGATTGTAACACATAATTATTTTAGTTTTTATGTCATTCATCGGTATTTAGAACAGAAATCAGTACATATTCTTTAAATAACAGAAATATATCTGTTTATAAAAAACCAGCATAATACCTGTATAATAATTATAACAATATTCTATACCAGGATATACTTAAATAGTTATTTGTGAGATTGTATTAAATTTTTTTGACGTTTTTTCTTTTAAATTATAGTAATTATGTAAATTGCTGTAATTCATAAAATTTAACTTTTAAAAGGAAAAGTGTAATTGAAACAATAAATGTGCTTAACCTACAGAAGGCGTTTTCTAATAAAATGGCTTGTAGTATTGCTTAGGTCTGTTACAACTGATAGCTCTTAGAAAGCAAATTAATTATGAACACAAATTACGTTTATATATTGCAAACAATAATATGACTGACTACACGGTTGGCCTAGTGGTGTCAGTGGTCGCCACACCGCTTCCTACTGCGCCAAGTGTTGTGGGTTCAAATCCTACATGGGATAATACTTTGTGTGATCCATAAATTATTGTACTAAGTCTGGGTGTGCTTTGTGTCCGTTTCATGTATGTTTGTAAAGATCCCCGTAACACAGGAATGTATATTCCTAATGAGGGAGTTGTCTATTTAAAACAAAAAATATATATCTTTTTTATATATTACGATGAATACCAGTTCAAAACATTGTTGCACCGCAGTTAGCACTTAATAACTTAGGAACGTGGTATGTACAGAGAAGGGCACGTAACTTGGCCAGGTTCGTTAGATGCGCAGAAGTCATTTTTATAGGTTTGATAGAGGAACGCGGGGCTTGTAGTAGCACCGTTTTGAGCAAGCGATTGGAGTGTCAGTCGACTACACTTCGATTTTATTTGTTTTGATTTGTTACACTATGCACGAACTTAGCTCCACTACGCCGAAATCTGGCTAAGTTACGGGCCGGTGCCTATACGAGTGTAGGGTTATGTCTGTCTCAATCTTGTGAGACACAGTTCCTAAAAGGTCGCGTGTGCCATGCCATTTATTCCTTCTATACATACCACACGATTTGATTAATATTATTATTAGTGTTAAATTAGATTTTCATCTTTTTACTTACTGATAGTATGTTTTTTTTTACAGCTCTCGTATTTACTCAGAGTCGTTATGGTAATGCCATAATAAAATTGGGACCCTATCGGTTTAATCGAACACATGTCTCTAGCTGTGGTCGTCGTGGACGATGGATCTGCTCTAAAAGGTCGTCAAAATGTCGGGCGACTATTTTGACGTTAGACGATGTCATCATCAAGACTACTAATGAGCATCTGCATTAAATATAATATGTTTTCATTGTCTTGCTTTGAAAATTAAATTAAATTTCGACAGCCCTTTTTTTGTAATACTATTATTTTCTTTCGCTTTCTAAGTGAAGCCTTAGTTTTAAGTAAATAAACAATAAGTTGTGTTTAAGACTGAAATGTCGTAGTATTTTTTGTTTGAGTATTTTTTTCTGTTGTTGTGACTATGATTTATTCAATTCGGAGTGAGTAGTTCCAACAGTAACATTTCGTTGGTTAGAAAGTAACCATAGCGCAAAATAACCCTGCTGCAAAACAATCGCAATTTAAATGAATAAGAAGGAAAAACATCTGTAATTTTAACATAAACATTGACGTTAATTGGTTGGTGGCATATAAAAAGGGTAAATGTGGTGTTAGGCCGACAAAATATATGAAAAAAGCTGAAAACTTGGTACTGCTGGCATGAAAATTACATTAATATAGTAATCATATTAATGTCTGTAGTTATTTTTAAAGTTACTCCGCACCAAAAGAAGAACCCTTATGGGCTCACTTAGTTGGTATCAAGTTAAAATTAATATCATAATACACAGGTCTGTAATCACTTACAGCAAGTAAAAATCCAATTTATAAATCGAATATGCAATAATTAATTAATGAAGGATACGGCCTTTATACTCATTTTAATTTCGAACCAAAACTGTAGCTTATTTATTGCCCGCTGACCTGAAATTATGAATTTTGGCATTAAGCTATGTCATGTACTCATGTAGCACAAATAAAGGAAAATATACGAATATAGAATAAAAATTATAAACAATGAGTTGAGGACGTTTTGCTTTCATGACAATCTTCGATAATAACGACTTGCTTTATGGGTATTTTCACTCATAGTCGATGTGCTATCTCTTTCTAACCCGTGGCAATTTTTATTCAACTGATTTTATGGTTTATGGATAACATAAAGATAAGGATAGTTTACTTTGATGTAGGCTACCCAATACACATATTCTCACTGTATTATTATAATCGAATCATCGAATGGCAAGGTCCCGGCCGAATCACCATATAAACTTATAAGTACACATACCGCTTAACAGCGGATACAGCGACATATCGCTTAAAACGAAAAAAAACATAGGCTATAACGACCAATTCCAGCAAAACAAAAAGTTACGAGCAATTTTCACCTTTAAAATAATAAAATGAAGAAATATTTTGCTATTATATATATNATATTTCATTATTAAACTTAAGAAGGATTATTATTCGCCTACCTTATCCGAACCTCTATCCCGTTCTTTGCTATTTGACTTTGCATATTGTAAGACTTATTCAGTGCGATAACCCGCGTGAATCACAGGTTGATTTTAAAACTTTTGGTTTAGATCGTGTGTGGACGCGTTACTATGTCGCAAAACAGAAAAAGGAAAATGTTGAATATTGAAGAAAAATCACATATTATATGGAGATTACAAAATGGCGAGTCAAATAGTGAAATTGCAAAGCAATGTGGAGTGTCACAACGCTATAACAGTTTCCAGAAATTTGATACCTTTAACGACCAGTTTAATACTGACGATACCTTGACGATAATGAAACGTAAAATTCAAAATATATTTGAGACTCAGCTTACTAAAAAACCGACTTAAATGACCGATTATTTTAAAAATTAAGTGTAGTCTGTGAACGGTACCACGGTACGGTCTAAAGGCACTTAATTTTTTTCAAAATTTTTTTTTTTATTTCTTATACCTAAATTTTATTTGAAAACAAGTTCATATGCATAACCTATCCGCATACTACAAACAGACATACGACTATTAATATGACTATGTACTTGTGTATATTGGTTATAACGACTATCGGATATGGCGTCCGAAATATGTGGTCCCTTCAATGTCTTTATATCCTTTTTGTCCGGTTTATGTTTCGGTTTTGACTGTATTTATATATTTACACACATACATATATCTATACACACTATATTATTCTAAGTAACCTACTACCTATATTTACATATTTATATTTTTCGCATATAAAATATTCAGTATCAAGTGTCACAATATCGATATCGATTATCAACACCTGGGGTGCACTACGAAGACTATACATAAGTAGTATATAGTGTACGACCTCAAGGTGTGCGCGCGCGCCAATTGTACTTTATTATTGACGCTGAACACACGCTTGCTTGCCTAAGTTCATACACTTGTTTTAGCGCTCATATACCGCTTATATACTTAATGTTGTCTTGTGCACTGTTCGCTGACTATCTATCTTCCTGCTTTAAACTGTTATTGTGCTGTGCTTGTGCTTATATATTTTCTTTACCGCACCTTCAAATGTTTACTTGTGCGTGTTGGACAAAAATACATAATAGCCGTGAGTAGAACTTTTTATTTTACCACAACACCACACTTAGAACCACTCACGCCGAATTGGTTTTATTTACTGACAATGTGATTTCAACACACTTATAGAAACATAGTATTCGTTGCATTGCTAACTTTTCTTATAGATTTATTCTATTGTATTTGTCCTACATATTAAAGGTGAATAATGTGCAGAGTTGACTGATTCGTACGTTAGTTATATTATAAAAGGTAATAATTAGAATATTCTTTTATTTTCACATACCCACGTATTTTTTAAATCAATCACTATATTTTTGAATAAGTAAATGTGTTTTAAAATACGTTCTTGATTGTTCTATACTGAGTAAATAAACATTGAAGTAAGATCCGAGTGTGACGAAATTTTTTCGTTAGTTTACGAAGCTTACATCATCAGATTATAAAAGATGGGCGTATAAACCGATATCACTATGACTCTAATGTTTTAAAGCGATTTTCTCTGTTAGATAAAGATTGTAGTTCAAGAAATCTATGTTCTTGTTATTCCAGCAAACGCTATCTTAATCGAAATTAAATTAATTAATATACAATAAGAAGTAAAAACTAAATAACAAGTTTTAAATAAACAAGTAAGGAAATCGTGAGTTGCTAGTAATGCATATGTTATAGTCAAATCTCGAAGGTTCGGCACTTCTAGATTTGTCTAGTCAATTTTCAGTCTGGATTTTAAGCTTTAGTTAAAGCCCAAAACAAATGAAGGCCGAAAAACAAATAAAGTTTTTCGGCCACTGACTAAACAATTATCTTCAAACCTAGGAGAACCAAACCTCGAAACTTAATAAAATCTAATACTTCATCGAACAGATATCTTTCAATCAATGATGATGATCATTACATTATTAAGAGATTGTTTGTGCACGTATTTAGTACATAACATAGTTTTTTCTATACATTTACTACTACCACCTAAAAGACGTCTACTGATGAGCATAGGACTCCTCAAGATTCTCCATAACAACCGATCCTATGGTGTCATTCCAATGGCTTCCTGAGATGTTCAACAGGTCGGACCATGTCCCTTGTCCTTTTAGAGGCCTATCAGTACTTAGAATAAATAAAAATAAGCTAGTCAACTATAAAAACTCGTTTAAATTAACAAAAAAAATATTATGAAACATCGACTAAGAAAAGAGACTAAGAATGTAAAGTGTTTACCATCTAGTACTTTTCTTAGTATACGAGTATGTTGCGTAGTAAAGTATTAAATTTACACAACGATGAGAAGGTACACTACCACTACAAACATAACGGTCACTAAGATAACCATATAAATGATCATGTCCAACCATAAAGTTTTAGCCGACATTTACCTTTATATTACTTATTTTTTAACTCATGTATTGGGTTATATTTCTTTTAGTGCCAGTTTTTGGGAGTACTCGGGCAGGCAGACCGGTGATATTGGTGGGTTCCCATAAATTTTATATGCAGAACCGGATCACGAAAAAGAACCTTCAACGTTGGAAATGTCATTTAAGAAAATGTAATGCTTCACTCTGCACCAAAGATGATATCATTGTTCGAACAAGTGGGGACCACAATCATGAGTAATACGTTCGTTTATATTTAGCGTATCTTTTATTTTTAAATCGCAATTATCTTTTCATTTATTTGGTACATTATTGCTATGATTTGGTGTATTTGCTGCTATTGTTATTTACTTACGCATAATTGCATATCTAGCGTAGTCAAGCTATTGCACTTGCGATTAGAACCTGCATGGTCGAAAGTTATAATACAATACTTATGAAATGAATAAAAGTAGGTAGTCAGTAAAGAGACTTAATAAACATATTTACAGTTAAGTATATTTTTGACTGAAGTATAAAAAATAAATGTTATATTTGCTATAATACAATAGATAATAATCGTAAGTGTCATAAAGGGTTGTTTAACATTCCAGTGTCGACAAAGTTACAAATTTAGTATATCTTTGTTAAATTAGTTCTATAAGATAATTTATTTAGATAGATTTATGCAAAAACAGATGTTATTTATAAGTCTAAAAACACAAAGTTCCTTATTTGTGATTTTGTTAGTAAACATCTATTAACACAAAAACATGTTAGTAATATTGAACAATAACATTGCAGTTAATAACGTTCTTTATATTTATATAGGGTATCGCGGTAAGAATGCACTTTTAAATTTTTATGTCATAATTTTCTTGTGCAATTGGCAACTCTGAAATTTTACAACTGGCTCATATCTTAATTCCTAGTGTTTTTCAACAGATCAACGCATTATAATAGTCAAAACTTGGTACAAATATTTGTGTTCTCTGTCTCCTTTGGGGTTTTGTGAAATTTTGGTTTTATGCGAATACACCAGGAACAATTTCTGAGCTCAAATCTCAAATCAACGCGATATTGGTGAGGTACAACGACATCTAGAGAAAGTCATGGAATTTTTTATGAGAACAGTAATAACCCCTCTCCAGAGCCGTGGGCCATTTGAGAGATATTTTCATACTTAATCCAAACATGTCTTCTTTACAGTCCAATAAAAAAACTCTCAAAAACGTGTTTTTATTTTAAAATGTAAAAGTGCACTCTTAAGTGGGATATTTTTATAAAAAAACACTATGTATTTATATTATAACTACAAACACTATATATTTATACTATATATTTATATTATAAGCGGACTCCAAAGTAATTTGTGAAAAAATAATACCGATATCTATTTTACGATAGCGTAATCTTAAAATTGATACAACTTGAATAGTAGGTATATTTTTGAAGCACGTGTTTATACATACCCTATTATATATTTTTGGCTTAGTTAGTTCCTAGTTGTTTTGTTCTTAGTTCTGAGTATTAGATATAGCTTATTAAAGCTAAACATCAAAGTACGGAACCAATTGTTTTTTATATTAGTAAGAAAGTTTAAGAATGAATGATTTGTTTTAACTATGAGTTTAAGTTAAATTAAGAAAGTTTTTGTTACTACGGAACCAATATTTTTTTACTGGAAAAAAATATCTTAAGTTTTAGGAATCATTAATTTGTTTTAATTAAACTTAGAAAGTTTTTGTTATAATTTGACATTATTTTGTATATTTTATGTTAAATTTTTACCATTCCTATAGATTTTAAGTTCAAAATATATAATACTAATACAGTACTAAAATGTAATCATGAAAAATTCACACACCTGATTACAGTTTAGTGGGTTTGAAATACAATTTTTAGCAATACGACTTGACGAATATCATACCGAATACAACACAGTTATTACAAACATTATATAATGTTGAATGTAAAAACATCATTCATAGCAGGGTAAATATGACTTTAGATCAGTAACTTTAAGTACCCCTTTATTTACGAACATTTCATAATTTTTCTCAAATGGTTGTGGGATCTTTGCAAGTTGAAAAATGTATTAATACATCACGGTGCACTTACTTGATTTTTCATTATTAAAACTCGCATCACTTTTCGATTCAAGGGTAATCAGATTATTTTATTTTAGTACTTTATACAAACGTGGTCTTGTTTACAGTTGTTATGTAAAATTACCGCTGTTTGGGTTAGTTATTTACATTATTAAGACCAAACCTTATGTGCCTTAATTAACTGGTTAACATTAATCGGGTAGAGATGAACGCCATCGTTAACCAAATCATCTAAGTCTTGTAGGTGTATTTAATAAAGGTACCATTATAGTTAGTTAAGTTTGTAAACGTTATGTCTATGATTTCCATTTTTATAAATCATTAAACAAACATACCGAATATTGTGTCACTTTTTAAATTCCCTCTCCATAAATATTTTTACATAAGTTATGTACACACATTTCTTACAATCACAAAGATAAAATCAAAAAAATAAAATAAATCTTTCTGATTTTCTTAACTATGTTAAGTGTTTTTATGCCTTTCCTAAAAAAACATGCTTGGATTGGTTGATGAACAAAAGATAAAGTTTGGTAGAATGTAAACGGGGATTTAGTTCTATAGTCGTATCAGAATCTTGTTATTTTATGAGAATTTGTTGTTAATTTATTTTCAGAAATTAGCAT
This sequence comes from Hyphantria cunea, assembly GCA_003709505.1. Lineage (NCBI taxonomy): Eukaryota > Metazoa > Arthropoda > Insecta > Lepidoptera > Erebidae > Hyphantria > Hyphantria cunea. The sequence continues at coordinate 456,194 of PKRV01002958.1, forward strand.
TATTAGATCGGCGAACAACAGGAAGATTCTACTTATGGGGAAATATAGATTTAGCGCTCATAGTTCATCGCGGGAGCCTAAGATCCGTTGGATATGCACAAGCAAAAATTCCGGATGTCGAGCGACTGTCATAACTATACATAATGATATCGTTAAGATTATCAACGAACATACTCGACATTGAGCTCAAAACCATTGTTCTTAAAATCTATCTATACTGTGTAAAGATCTATTCGAGAACTATTTTGATATATGAAAGATTTACTGATGGTAGCATGAAAGATGTTGGTTGTAGGTAGTCATTAGGTTGAAACTGGTTACAAAGTAAAAAGTACTATATATAAGACAGGTATTGTTTTCCAGCTTTTGCCGGCATACACACCAATATTGTGCCTTAATTAATAATATTTTAAAAGTACTTTCAAAAGACATGGTTGTTGTTTTAGCATTGAAATTAAAATATAATAGAATAAACTTTGGTTATTAAATATACCTTCTCCTACAGAAAATTGTCGAAATTATATTCGAAATCTTGAATTTTTACATATCTATTATTTATTTTCTGCCGGTTGATCCTATAAGAGGCGCTCATAGCCTTGTTGCATTCGATGTTTAGAAACATCACCGTGGAAAAGCAACGACGGCGCGGTCAGTACCTGGATAGGTGACCGCTGGTGGCATGATACCAAGAGGGTCTCCGTGATTTGGAGGTCACTTTAAGCAGTGGGTCCCGGTTGTTATCACAGGATAACAATCATGAAGCTTAGTTAGAGGCCTTTGGGCAGTTTAAAACATCCAACGACAAGATTACGTAGCCCCAACGTAATATTGCCAGTCCCTAACCCGCCCTTGACCCGCGGGGGATGTATGGGCTTAACCCTCTCCTCAGAGGAGACCCGAGCCCAGCTGGGGGTCATCATGGGTTGTTGATGATCCTATAAGATTCCATGTTGTAATGTCTAATTGTATTATATGTGCACTTTGTACATATATTGTTGTCGAGAGGGAAGTACGTTCAGTTCAAAATTTGAAATAAAGAGACTTTTGTATGATTTATGTTTGTAACATATTTAAAAATGTATATGATTTATGTCACCCACAATAAGGTTTCGCATACGAGTCGTTAATTATAACTTAAATGGATTATTTTTTTCTCACAGCATTGAAGTTCTTGCTTTCACGATACGGTAAACCTGCATTAGAATACCGAGGTTTTCGTTTTAACCATCGTCAAGAAAGTGCCAGTGGCAAAGCAAGATGGGTGTGCGTCAGAGTGGCAGTCGGCTGTAAGGCTACAATATACACATTCAAAAATCACTTCGTCAAAGAGTTAAATGATCACAATCATACATAAGCACTTAAAAATCGTAGATAATTTTTGTTATTATTTTATCAATAGTAATTTGTAAAATAGTTATTTGTATTATTTTATTGTACAACATTTGACCAATTTATGATTTTTCCATTAAAGTTTTGTTTAGGAGTGTCGGTTGTAACGACCGAGTCATTGTTACTTTGTTACTGCACTTTTCCTTATATTCACTGAGCTATACTTGCATCACTGATAATAATGACCATTAAAAATATATAAAGTAGTATAAGTTTTCTTTATTTATATTTATTTATAATCGGAGGCCCATAATGCAACCCTTCCCCTCATCCCCCTCCCCATCCCCCAAGGCCGGCAACGCACTTGTGATGCCTCTGGTGTCACGGGTGTCCATGGGCGGCGGTAATCGCTTACCATCAGGCGATACGTCTGCTCGTTTGACCCTATTCCATAAAAAAATGTCCCTTTTCATTTCGAAGATCAATGGATAATATGATAAGAATATTCTTCGATTTATAGCCAACGTTTGTCCAATATTGGTTTTAGATGACGTGTGAGTATACATTATGACATCTAAAAAGTAATATTTACATAAAGGTATATAGAAAAGCTATTTAAGTTATGTTTTCCGCTATATAAGCACATTGTAATTGTACAAGAAACTAAACAGTTATCATTTTTATTTGTAGGTTATACTGCTTGCAAGTTTGAAACTACTCGTTTTGGCAATCCAGTTATTGTGGTGGGCAAGTACCGCTTCAATAAATGGAGTGGCAGTAAAGGAGCTCAGGTTCGGTGGACTTGTGTGAAGAATCAGCAAGGGTGCAGAGCTACTATTACCACTATTGATAACGTCATTATTAGAACTAAAAACTATCACACGCATTAGGAATAGTTATTTGTGCCAAGGCAGCTATTTCTACACCAGTATTCTAAAAATATCGCTTTAATTAAATTATACGTCAAGAAATGTAATTCTCGGTTACCGAAAATTAGCTTAATATATGAGAAAATGTCCTTCCTCTTTTAACAAGCGTGCGTTTATTGTAGGTTCTTTTTCATCATATTATTTTAACTCGTTATGTATGTAAAATTATCACGAAACGTCTGGACGAGTCTCATTGTTTTTGTTATTTATTTACCGTATAGTACACTATTAATAATAATAAATATTTTCATTCTATTGTTTTGGAGAAGGATCATCTACATCATCAGCCTATCGCAGTCCATTGCTGGACATAGGTCATTGTAGAAGGATAACTATTCAAAACTAAAATTTGAACAATTGTATAGCATACCTTATCTTCGCGTAATTTTGTAATATTGTGTGGGTGTATGGAATTAATTGAAGCGAATGTGTCCATTATCACTATAAAATACTCCTATGCCTCCATTATATTTATAAATTAATAACTGACGCCACATCTGTTTCGTTTAATCTAAATGTGATATTAACTATCCCATCTTAAGCACGTCGGCCAACACACTTTGAAAAAAAGGGGAAATCGGTCAGATAGTTTTGCAGTTCACTGTGAACAACAATATGACACCAGAATTATATGTAATAGGTATTAGAAACACTAAAAATGGCTATAGCAATGATAACCTAAAAAATTTTAGGCAGTTTGGTTTTTCCACTTAGTAAGAGAAACATATTGTTTCATGAGTGTTGTCAGAAGTTATAATAACTGTGTAAAAAAATAAAAGATGGTAAACAAAGTGTGTGTTACCGAGATGGGCTGAATAGCAAGCGATTACCGACGCAAGTAATCTTTGTGCAAACAAAGTCATCTTTTGTCGGTTATCGGCCCAGGTAAAATGTCGGTCATTAAATAGGCATTTAATAGGTTCTTGTGTTTTTGGACCTCGTTTCGTGCCTTTGGAAATCATTAAGTCGAACAAATGTGCAGTTTGTATAAATTTGTGCTACTTATGGTCATTTAAACGTTATCTGAAATTTGTGAAAGATATTAGTATTAATAGTCCTACATGCGATAGTGGCTTTGTAGATGCCATATTTAGTTTATATTTCTATAAACATACGCTTATTTAGCTTTAAAAATAAAAAATGAGGTAATGACTTATTGTAAACGAACATTTATTTATGACTTATAACAATGCAAATAATGATTCGTACTTTTACCTATTAATGAGAAATGAATTATATTTTGAAAAGTTATTCGTTTTATTTAATATGAGTTAATTATATTACGTGTACATTGCAGATTAGGCACATGGAGAGTGTGATAATAAAAATAGATTTGATTTTTCACAAAGAAATTAATTCATACTTAATATTAAAATAATAGTTTTTTTGCCGGAATTTAACTTATACATTTATAACAGTGTACATTTCAAACTATTGTAGTACGTATTAATATTATGAATCTCATAATACATGTACAATAAATACGCCAGTTATTATTTTAGTGGTTCATAAATTAGTAAAAGAAATTAATAAACATTGTCTGGCTGACTGTGGCTGTTTCTTTGCAGATTGCACACCAGTGTTTTCAACATCTCGCTTTGGTAAACCTGTACTCATACTGGGTCGATATCGTTACAACAAATTTTGTTGTTCCAATGGTCCCCGAATCAGATGGCTGTGTGTTAAGAAAAACTACTGCAAAGCAACTATTATTACCGTATTTGATAAAATCATACAATATTCTTGTGATCACACTCATTGAATCACAATAGCTAAATTAGTTTAGTTTTGGAATGTATTTCCTCAAAACTGCAACTAGAACTGTTCTAGAAAAACCTACACAATGAAGGAAATCTATGTCTCGTTTGTACTTATATAATGTTCTTTTTTCTGCATTGAAATCGTGCCATGATTTATCTATCTCATCACGATATCAGTGTTATTAAAACAACGTCCATTTAAATACTGTTATTAACGGGTAAACATTTTTATTCTATAATATAAAATGTTAAAAAAGTCCATTTGATAACTTACTTAGAAAATATATTGTAACACCTACTCGTATATATGAATGTTCGAAAACAATTACTCAATAACTATATTTATTATCATTGTGTGAGTTACTGCTTATTATAGTTTATGCTGATAAGTTATTTACCACAGAGACACAGATATGTTACTGTAACTTGTAAAAGTCATTAAAGTGTTTCTAGATGAGTTGATATGTAAGAACACGGTAGTCCTTCCCAATTGTTTTCTTTATTTTACCTTTATTTCTTTTTTTAAACTTGTTATTGCAAGTTTAGACAATAAGTATTAAAAATAATATATAAATGGTTTAAAAATTCTTTTGTTTGCTTTTACTTTTCAAATCTGATACATGTACCTGGTACTTTTTAATCATTATCTATTAAATGTTTTCGTATTAGAGTAAATACGTTTGCCTACTTTGTTACACTTAATGTATCCATTAATGCAGTCATACAGTCCTTTTAACACCATAAATAATTCTTTGAATATCATTTTAATTTCAACGATGCTGGCAAACGAAATTTGAACAATATTTGTTTGCATTTCAGAGCCCGTGTTTTTACAATCACGGTATGGCAAACCCGTTATTCTGCTAGGTCGGCATAGATATAACTTGAAAAGGTCGTGCCACAACGGTCAGAACAGCATGCAAGCTCGGTGGACTTGTGTCAAACAACAGCTCAAGTGTCGTGCGAAACTCATTACAATAGACAATTTAGTCGTAACAAAATTGTATGAACATAACCATTGAAATAAATTAATTCAGGCAATATAATCTTTCATAGTTAAACTCCAATTTATACTTGATCATTCTTATCGTGAGTTATAATCATAAAGAGACGCTGGTTCATCTTATACTTAAAGTAGATTTACTTGCTAATATTCTTTGGCGAATGCTAGCAACATTTAGGTACTCTTTTTTTAAGCAAAAGTTATGGGATGCACACTGTTACCCATGCTTAAGAGTAACTACAGCCTTAAAACTATGTACATCGCAAGGTAGGTACATCATCATCATCATCTCATCGCATCATGCCTATCGCAGTCCTCGGAAATAGGCCTCACCAGTTGCACGCTACTTAGTTCGATATTCGGTTTCTCGCATCCAGCTTCTGCCAGCCGTCTTGCGCAAAGTCAAAGTCATCACTCCACCTGGCCTGTGGACGTCCTACACTGCGTTTACCGAAACGCGGTCTACACTCAAGAACCCGTTTAACCCATCGGTTCTACGGCCTCATTTCTGATACGATACCTTAGAGAAACGCCGAGCGTTACCCTCTCCATAGCACGCTGCGCGACTTTAAACTAGTGGACCAGCCGTACTGTAAATGTCTACGTTTCGGCTCCGTATGTCATTACCGGTAGGACGCACTCATTGAAGACTTTCGTCAGTAGGCACTGTGGGATCGACGATGAGAAGACCCGACAAAGCTTCCCAAACGCTGCCCAACCCAGGTGGATCTTAGGTACGTTGAAATTAAATTCAATAAAATTAATAATGAATAATATTCTTGCCACGTTATGAAAAACCGGCGAATTAAGGACTTAATCAAATTATGTTTCTATTGCTTTTTATACCTCAAACATAATTTTGATGATAGGAAACCATATCAATATTTTAACTTTAATTATAATGTATACTTACGAAATTAAATCTTTGTGGTAAAAGAGTTTGCGTGAAAATCACTATATTTGAATTTTGTGGATAACCAATATGTTGTAAATATTTCTTACCGTTCCAAATTTGTCACTAAGTAATTCGTGTAACTTGATTTCAGCGCCTCAGTTTTGCGTACCACAACGAGGAAGGCCAATTATCCTTTTAGGTAAATCAATAAGTGGGCAGGTAGTCGTGGTCCACGAACTTGCGCTTCATGCTCTAATAGAAAAAACTGCAATAGGCAAAGAGATATACTCGTCACATTAAGGATACTCACTAGTACTATAGGCGAAGGACAATGGGAATAATTTAGTTGTTATCGAAGCTAATCAAAACTTGATGTTTGGTTTGAAAAGTAATATGAACAAAAAAATTAGCCAAAAAGGGTAAACATCGATAAAACTACATAAAAGAAAATTTATGTTTTCTATTAAAATAGTACTGAGTAAAATATCAAGCTCAATCTCGCTTTAAATACAACTTACAAATTCGTACGTTATTTTTATTTAAACATTAGTAGTTCAGTTTTCTATTAAAAATAGTGTCAAGAATTTTAAGCGCAATCTTGATATACAAATATACAAATTCGAACTGTGATTGATCTGATACCTTACCATTAATTTAGTTATGAATCTTCATATCATTTTGCCAGCTAATATAAAAAAAAATATGTGCCTTAAAATTTTAATACATTTATTTTAATTGAACATTTATGTACATGATAGTATGCAGAATTCTTAAAAATTAACCTGTATCATCTACTCAACCGAAAGTTAAACCACAAGCTAATTAGTGTTACAGGTCGATGTATAGTACGCTCTCTACATAAATACATGAAAATGTTTTGCCAAATGTGTTGCTAAGCTCAAAAGTCGAGATCCGCTTATTTTTTTTAAACTTTCCTTAAGACACTGGGACGGTTCTTATGGAGAGAAAAAAACGTAAATACTAAGGAGAAAATAGTAAAAACACCAATTTTTACTATGGTATACAAGCCGTAGAGTGGATAGATTTAAACATCTGTCGATAATGTTCACAGTAGGAAGCCTGTTGGCTCAGCTGGTGTATATTATACTTTCCTGATTTGATCACAAAGAGAAACTCCGAGTATTGTCATTTCAATGGGTGACTTCGAGCTTTCTTATGAGGCCTTTTGTGCACGACCCCGTCTCTGTACCGTAAGTCATCACTGACAACGCACTCTTTTCAAAGGGGTTTGATCTTGAGACACTGCGGGATTTGGGACGATAAACGTTATGCAGCTTCTCGAACACTGCCCAACTTGGATCCGAAGATTGATTTCTTTTTCCAAGTTGGACTAACCTACCAAGATAGTTTTTACTAGGTATTTAGTAATATTTTCTAATCATCAACAACTTCGAGTGTAGTTTCTGTCTTTTTTTGGATCAAGGTCATCGATATTGTCCGGAAAATTGGGAAAGTGGCTGTGGGCGATGCCCAACGATAGCCGATGGGGTCGCAAAATTCTTGAATGGCGACTCCGAATCGGAGGAAAAAAGAAATATGCATCGTGACTCGCCCCTCACACGGTGGTAAAAAGCCCAGTGAAAGTGGCGGGAAGCCTTTGGTGGCGGGTAGCACAGTACCGGTTGTTGCGGAGAGTCTTGGTAGAGGCCTATGTCTAGTAGTGGATGTCTTTTGACCGAGATGATGATGACTGTAATTTAATAGCTCTTGACTTTGTTTACATTCTGGTTGCAAAGTATTTTAATAGTTTATAGTTGATTGTACTGTTTGTCTATAGAAATACTGTATATATTAAGAAACGATTATGATGCAATTTGGACATATTACAATTAATTTATAGATTTACATTACGTTTAATGTACTGTAAATTTGATAAATTTCTCTTACTGTAAATTCAATTAGTTAGCAAATAAAAGAACATTAAGGATTCCCAATATTGTATTAAAATGTGAAGTAGTGTATTCACTACTAGTCTTGATAGTTAAGAGTTTTTTCCATTTAATCTCAATATCTATGCAAGAAAATTAAGTAAGTGAGGTGTACAAGAACACAGGATTTTTTTAGTACTTTAACAAATTGTGTTGTTTTTACTTGTTTATTGCTTGTTTTCAGGACCGGTATTCTCAGTATCACGACGTGGCAATCCTGTTATAATATTAGGCGAATATCGTTACAATAAATGGGTTGGGAGCCGAGGATCTCGATCACGCTGGATATGTGTTAAAGTAAAAGGATTAAAATGTCCAGCTACTTTAATAACTATTGATGATATTATAGTTAAACACACTCCTCATAACCATTAAATATAACTTGTTAAATTACAGCTCTTGTAATAGCATGTCTTCAAGCGATATTAAATTTAACAAAGGAATTTTTGTATATCAATTATTGTTCATGTTGTATTTTATAAAACAAAGATTAGTCCTATCTATCTCATTGTATGCTAAAATTGTGGATTAAAAATATGCTATGGAGTATTAACGAGAGTAATTCACATGGTACCATGCCTATTGCGTTAGAAGTTGGCGACTTAAGGTACTCCATTAAATTATATTTCTATTGCTTTACCCTTCCGCAAACAGAATTCAGACGATTGAAAAACATGACAGTATTTTTACGTCAATTTGAATAGTTAACCAATCAATCTTTGGATCCTTGGTTGTAAGATGTTTTACAACTGTATTTACCACGTTTATGACTATTTGAATAACAATTATATTATTATTTTCTACCGCTGTATATCTGTGTGTTAAGTAATTCGTGAAACTTCGTTTCAGCGCCTCAGTTTTCCGTATCGCAACAAGGAAGACCAGTTATTCTTTTGGGTAAATACAGGTTCAACAAGTGGGCAGGTAGCCGTGGCGCGCGCGCTCGCTGGATCTGTGGAAAGGTTAATACGTTAAAGTGTTCTGGCTCGTTAGTCACTTACGAAGATGTCATAATTAAACAAACCCCTCATAACCATTAACAAATACGATAAACGCGGCTATCTGTTAAACTTTCAGTGTTTGAATAAATGTATCACCTAGTTGCTTTTGATTTTTAATGTACTTTGAACCTAAATATATTATTATGTGTTGCTTGTTGATGTAACACTGAATCTCGTGCTTTTGCATCTGACTGGTTTTAGATTTGACGAGGAATGAAACCTCTGCATATCAATTAATAAACTTTCAGCAGCATGCGGTGTGATCTAAGCGGTATACTCGAAATAAATGAGCTGCTGAATAGGCTTTACGATTAGTTTTATGAAAAAAAAAACGATTTGGAGTTACTTCAACACGAAGATAAGATACTTTAAAAAAAAATCCTTTCTATATTTTCAGCACCCATTTTTACTGTGTCCCGTTGTGGAAAGCCGGTTTTGCAAATAGGTCAATATCGTTTCAATAAATACTACAGAAGTACAGGCCCGAAAGCTCATTGGGCGTGCGTGAAAGCGGGTGCTGGCTGTCGCGCAAGAATTACTACAGTAAACGATGTTATTGTGAAGACTATTAGTTTTCATCAACATTAAACGTTGCATTGTTCATTAAATTTTCAACATTGACCTTATATAAAAATTTGTTTTATTGTCACCTATTTATATCACTTTCAGAAACAGTTCTTAATTGAAAAGTTAGCAATATATCCCTTTTCGTAAAATATATTTACACTACTAAATCAATATATTCGTTGAATCTATTGATGTATGAATTAATTTTACCTTTATGTTTTAGTTCCTATATTTACGACTTCCAATCGTGGTAAACCAGTGATTCAGATAGGTGATGATTAGTGATGAATAAATATACAATGAGATTTCTTATCATACTGGTCCTCAAGCTCTATGGAAACGTGTGAAGTATTCGAAAGGTAGCCGAGCTACGCTCACTACTTTCGAAAACCAAATAATTTGCATCAATCGTGAACACACTCACATTAAACGTAAACCCAAGACTAACTCCGAAAACGCTAATGTTAATTATTGGCTGTGATATCTGAAGGAATTTTGTTTTACATTGAACGGTTTTGTCAACTTTAATAACCTGGCATCTTGAAACAGGATGCTTTTCCTTTTGGAGAGGACACCCAGTGGGTCCAAAAATCTTTTTGCCCGTAATCAAAATCGGGTATACGAAACCAGTGTTATATTGCTATTACCAGTATTATATTGTTATTATTGCATGTCAAATACATTAGATAAAATGTACACTACCTTTGTTAACAAATATTTTAACTCATGTCTCTTATGAATTATCCTTTCACTAACGTGGACTCCGCTTGTTGCAAGGCGTAGCTCTATAAGAGTTGATTTTAGTAAAATAAATCACTATTATGATTTTTTATTTTATGTGTGCTGCACTTTATATAATAATAAAATAATTTATTTGTTTTGTCTTCTGATGAAATTTTATATGATAAATTTACAAAGGCCAATTTTAAATGTGTATCATGATCACCAACCCGCCTGCCCAGCGTGGTGATTATGGGCTGACCCCCTCCATGAGTAACTAAGTGGCGTGAAATTGGAGAGGCCTATGTCCAGCAGTGGACTGCGATAGGCTGATGATTGATTGATCTGTATGCAGTATATGGACTTATTTAAACTTCCATTTTTCATTTTAGGAATGAGAGCTATATTCACCAGTTCCAGGTGCGGCAAACCGGTGATAGAATTAGGAGAACATAGATATAATAAACGCAGTAATAATTTAGGGCCTAAAGCTCGATGGTCGTGTGTGAAAGCAAGATCAGGTAAATGCCCCGCCACGCTAGTCACTATTGATAACCTGATCGTTCAAATGTCTGGTACGCACACCCACTGATTTAGGATAAGTAAAACAAGTGTTAAATATAATGGAGTATTATAACATGAAAGTTTGTGATTTGATGTTGACTGAGTGTGACATACATGGTCTATTTTGATATCTAAAAAAATGATGATGTAACCTAAAACCAATGTACTTTTATTTCTTATTTCGATAGCGATTTCGATGCAGTTGAAAGCCTTAAAACGAAGAAAACGTTTCTTCTTTTTGTGTTTTCTCAATACTGGTTATGTGGATCACATTGCAGTGAGTCCATCTTGGTATGTATTTAGTTTGATTCATAGCTATAACCACTTGCTCGCAAGTCTTTTCTTAGCCATTACTACATCTACTACTAAAAATTGCTGATACTGAACCCAGACAATTAAATAACAACCTGGCAAGTGCTAAAAAGCCGTTTGTACTGGAATGTTGAAAAAACACAGGAATAATGTTTTTAACCAAGACCTTTTTTTGTACTTTCCAGTGCCTATTTTCTCATCTTCAAGGTACGGAAAACCGGTAATTCAAATAGGACAATACAGATTTAATAAATACTGCCGAAGTAAGGGTCCAAAGGCAAGATGGTTATGTGTGAAAGCGAGGTCTGGTTGTCCAGCATCTCTTATCACTGTTGAAGATTTGATCATTAAAGCTAATTCCAATCATTCACATTGATTTACGAATATGCATTATCATTATAAGCCAATCGCCGTCCTCTGCCGAACGAAGGCTTCCTCCTAGGAGAGCCAACTATCCCGGTCTTGTGCAGCCCACATAAATGCAATAAAGTTATGTATATATTACAAAAAGAATGTATAATATATTAAATTATAATAATTATGTCAATAATAGACTTTTAATGTTTTCTGCTTTCGCTATTTCAATGTAATTGTTGGTTTCTAGTAACAGTGAAAGAAGAAGAGTCATAAAAACCGTAACTTTGATGTTTCAGTATTTTTCACAACATCTCGCTTCGGAAAGCCGGTGATGGTGATTGGTAACCATCGGTACTATAAATATCATCGATGTAAAGGCCCTAGAGTTACGTGGGTCTGTACGAAAGCGAGCAATGGATGTAAATCAAACATCATAACTTTTAATAATCAGATAGTCGGTTTCAGACATCAACATTGCCATCCTTCATCGAAACCGAAAATTTGCTATGTAGATAGAGAGACAAATTTCCTTACGGGTTGTTAATGTTATCATAGATTTATTTTAAAAGTTCCAATTAGTAAGTTTCGCTTCATTAAATTTTTGAAATGACATGTTTTATTTTATTTTGAAACAGTTTGTTGTAACTGTATCTTTACGTAGTATATAAAATGCAGTCACTACCGTTATCTGTTCACTTAGATCATACTAAACTACTCAACGGATTTTAATGCAGTTTTCAGCAATAGATTGAGTGCTTTTAGAGAAAGATTTATGTGTAATACATGCATATTTTTGCATATTATAGTAAAGGAAATACGAAAATGACTTCCGTGTGATAATGCCATCAAACATGTCCAGTACATGTTGAAACTAATATTTATGTAGTTAACGTGGTAATGCTTAACTGAATTAACGATTACCGGTACATAAACACGCAATACTTGTTGTATCACCTATTGACCAGGCCCACAGTTCCAGTGGTTATTGACGCTAATCACTGAGTCAGATGTCGTGAGTTCGGTTGCTACACTATATTCATTCCCAAATTAATAATTTCTTAGTCGGTTTATAAATGTCATGTCTGGGATGTCATGTTTATGAGAAATTGATAATATAAATTATTTTCATCTTATTTCAGAAAGACCATTATTCATAACATCGAACAGAGGCAATCCAATGATTCTGTATAGAAATCACAAATTTAGCTACAATAAAACTAGTTGTAAGACGCCTAGAAAGAGATGGCTGTGCACGAAATGGGCCTACGGTTGTCGAGCTTCTATAACAACTATCGAAGATATTGTGTTGAAATGCAATGACGACCATATACATTAAACTAATCATCATCATCAGTCCATGGCAGTCCACTGTTGGACATGGACTTTTCTCCAATAGACCTCTAGAATTATTCTGTATTCACTGAACTCTATCTTTATTATAAAACATTCCCACATTGGTGGAATTGTAGGGGTCAAATTGGCGCTTACAAATAAATGAAGAATCAAACAAAGGATTTAATCATCATTATAATAAATTAGTTATCTATGCCCACCCTACTGACCTCTTTCTGCAGTCCGGTAAAAAAGTACCTAAAATCCTAAATCTGACCTTCAGAAGTTAAACTGAAAAATTTCATCTATATCGGTTCAGCCGTTTTCCCGTAATGCGCGTTCGAACAAAAAAACATACAAAGAACAACCTTCTTCAGTACACCATATGTTCGTACAAAAGTGTTATAGTGTGGAATTTTTGTGTGTGGAAGCCACAGTTTTAACTGTATGTGCGCAAGGAAATTGTATGCATATCACAAATTTTTCCCTTCCGTTTCAATCGAAACGATTGCAGTTTCCCCTCAAAGTCTACTTCGCGATGAGCCCAAACAAGTCTCAAGAATAAATATTCAAATTTGTTTGGACTGATTTTAGATCATGGCCAGTTCTACGGAACTTGCTCACGAGTAAGACCAATAGTTTAGTGTTTTTGATACCTGCATTAATAAAGACTATTGTTTATAAAGTTTTGTAGAGTTTTTTATTTTATTTACTGTGTTTGACATTCATTCTTTCACTCAAAATTAATTCTAAAGCGATCTAAGCCGCGGGAAACAGCTAGTTTCTAATATAATTCTTCATTTTCCTTTACTGAAACTGAAAACAATTCACTATGATATAATATTTACCTGCTATACATTGTACTTATGTTGTATATTGATACTTATAGTGATAGTGAAACGATTAAAATACATATAAATGTAATAAATAATAAGATCATGAACTCGCCTGTATAATATTTATATTTAAAAATAATGTAAAACTATTACTAATTTGCAGACAAAGTTGTGTTCGTAACCTCAAATAGAGGTAATCCAATGATCTTATACAAAAATAACAGATATAGTTACATAAAGAAGACAATGTCACAGTCAGCGATGAGTGAAACACCGAGGAAACGATGGGTGTGTACGAAATGGAGCAGCTGCGGGTGTAGGGCATCAATCGTTACTTTCGATAACATAGTTCTAAAATGCAATGACGTGCATTGCCATTAAAATAAGGCATAAACGTTAAACACGCATGCATTTTATGGATGTTTTCGTTCCTTGATTAAAGCAATGTGCCAGAAAAGAAATGTGATTACGTAGTGGGTAGTTAGGATAAGAACAACAATTAATGTTATTAGCAAGTGATGAATTGTATTACATCGACCGTATATTTCTTAAATGATAAGTTATAATTAGTAAAAAAATGCTATACAATACTGGCTTTTAATTTTGTCTAACATTCGATCATGAGACACCGAGAGACACACCACCGTACCTCTCCGTTTCCGGACGATATGGTCAAAACATCTTATTACAAGTATGCACTGTTCATATGAAAATGAACTTCTCTGTTACACCATTTTGTCTATAGAATGTACATTTCATCCATATAAATATTTAATAAAATCAGGGACTTCTTTAATCTAGTGACGAATTTCCTGTTTGTCGAACTAGAGACCCACAAATATTTTTTTATTAAGAGTGTTGCTGTTTTGCACTATTATTATAGAATAAGATGATTTTACAATATGTTGTAACTAAACTTGTTTATATTTTTAGCTCCAGTTTTTACACTGACTCGTTATGGCAATCCGGTTATTGAATATGGTGGCTTCAAATTCTTTTTGAAAAATGAACGATACACGACACCGAAGAGAACTTATCGATGCAGCTACTGGGATCGAGGCTGTCGAGCCACCATTACGGCCGTGGAACACGATATAGTCAAGAGCAGAGTAATTCATAACCATCGTGATAATCAGAAATTAACTTTTGTGTAATACTATATGTTAATACAGAAGATCAACCCAGACAAGCCCGGAGGCCCAATGATGGAAAGCATCTCAATTGGCCGCTATAGTGTGCGTCACCATGCTCCATTGTTGCATTGTCTGCATTCACAATGAGTTAGCTGACCACTACTCTTGGATTCTGTTCATGCTTTGCATAAGGAAGAGTAGAGTCACTTTGGCAGCCCGATATACAACAAAAACAAGTTTTTATTGCAATAGATTGAAAACAAGAATCGGCAATGATCGTAGCGATCACATTCAATTTGTTCTCGCCTAAAAAGGCAAATTTTCTAGCTCTAGTTAGCTAGCTATAGTATCGAAGTGTTAACTTTTGGCAATTACATTAATTGAATGTATCAAATCTACTGAGTAGAAATAGTAAATAAGATGTGTAATGTTAATTTTCATGACATGCAATACGTATATATAAAACAATAACTTTTATATTATTTACTAAAATAATTATGTAGGTATTTCAATATCCTATTTTGTTTAATAATTTTATTTTAAGATTCTTTAACAAATTAACATTTAAAATGTTCATTGTAAGTTTCAATGTAAAATTTGAAGGGGTCATACCCGATAACATTACCAATATTATTGTGAATATAGTTCAAATTTGATCAATTTTTGTCAATAATTTAGTGACAGATGTTTTAGATCTTATACTAAGTTATTTTCTACTTTTTAGTTCGACTAGTTACAAAAGTTGTGTTTTTGGAGTACCTAGGTATACTTTCTTTTATTTTTTATATACTGATAATGATCATTTTGTTACTAAGACTAAAAAGTCACATATACTTCTGTAAATGTCTTAAACCGTACTTTGTTAAACGTACGTACTTAGTAAAACACCACCACATTTTTCGGTATGTAAAAACTCATTAATCGTCAAGATCAGGAAATCGGATATATTTATTAAATTATAGTTTTGGCATCGACCTTTCAATTCAATCCAAAGTTTTAGAATCGGGGAAAGTTACATTTCAAGATTCCGTTGCATGGGTACATATGTATGGACATATAAAGCTAATAAAAGTTAAAAACAATATTCCACATATTGACAAGTAATAAAGGTTATCTGGACGAGATTGAGTTTGGCAATAAGGCCGCTCTTTATACATTATATATATCTGATATTGTTTGCAGAGTCTTGTAAATCTGTAGAATGGTGTCCAAATAAAGAGTATCTATCTACCCATTTTTTTATTAATATCACAATCCGATAATTTATTTAATATGAATCGGGCAAATATCAGGGTACGCCTTACAAATTAGAACCATTTCTACCTGCTAACAGTGAACTCGAGAAACTTACTGAATAGATCGCCAACAGTCACTCTAATCTGATCTGACCAGCGCATTGGTGTTCTAAAACGCGACTTCGTGTCCTACTTCCTTCCTGGTACACCAAAGTGCTCAATAGTTATCGCATTTACTTTTAATCTAAGCGGTATTTAACAAAGTGTCAATTGTAATATTTAGTACATTACAATATTTAATAATATTTTTCGTTTTAGGAGCTGTATTCGAAGTCACCCGTCAAGGATTTCCTGCGATAAAATTTGGTGGAAATAGGTTCTTGATAAAACACGATTCCAGACATTCGTTGAGGAGACTCTTCAGATGCAGTCGTTGGCTTCAAGGCTGCAGAGCCACTATAACCGCTGTAGAAAACACGATAGTTAGGTACAATATTTGTCATAATCACTAGCCTCTCGAACCATCGTTCGAGAGGAGATATTATTACAGTGATATAAATTCATGCGTACTTAATACATTTACACCTATTAACAATAATATTGACCCACTTATAAACTTAGACGTTATGCTTAATTTAAATTGTAGTTCACCATTATATTGCATGAAAGCTTTTTTAACACTTTTTGTATTATTATTTGAAAGAAATTCAATAAATGTTAAATTTCAAATATGGACTAATAAAAATTATATGTGTTTTTTTACTTTAAAGTGGATTAATCAATTCTAAAATGATGATTCAGATGTTTACTCCTAAACTTCAGTGCCACTCAAAGAATTTATTTCATTTTATATATTTCATTCTTATTATTATTTAATTGAGAATATCTGTAAATATTGTAAAATAAATTTTACAGTTTGTTTTGTTATGTTGTATTTATTTCTATCGCACTCTATAGAAACATTGTCTCGGGAAAATTTATAAACATACATGAACTGTGTTTCAACCGACTCATCGCAGTAAATAACGAGTTAGGGGAAAATCATGTCGCTCCTTGATGATACATGCATAAATAGCAATACAACAGTACAAATAACTCGCACAAACTGAGATTAATATTCCAAACACACGAAGTTTTCACGATTCGATTTATCATTTCATTATTATTATCACGAAACATATATTATATAGTTAATGTATGTGGTTAGAAAAGGTTGTCCACGGCGAATATTTATTGACAAATTACTGATTCTATGAAAAATGGTCATGTGAAAAGCATCGGAACCGAAGATTATCGTTGCATGTATCGGTTGATAATGTGCATAAAGCAAAATGGGTGTTCCAGGACCGTACTATGTGGAAATCATTTGTCTCTGCCTACCCCTTTGGGTAAAAGGCGTAATTCTATGTACCTATGTATGACCCAAAGGAAAATCTGTAAAGATTATATCCTATCAATGCAACCCTGAATAGCAATAATTGTTGATATGTTTATGTGTCACTTTAATTTTCAGAAATAATTATAACAAAGTCAAGGTATGGTAAACCCAAGGTGTTTTACAAAGGGCACACTTACAACTTGTTGAACCCTCTAACACGGAAAAAGATGTGGCGATGTGTGAAGTGGTCATCTTCTTATAGATGCAGAGCATTCGTTGAAACTTTGGAAGGATCAATTATTAAATATAGAGATGGACATACTCATTGATTCTAAGAATTAATAAACTTTTTAACTCTTACACAAATGTCATATTTTCTTTATTATTTATTTATAATAAAATTATAAATCAGAAAACTTCTTCAAAATTTATTGAATGGAATAACACCACTGTGCGCGGGAGTTTTATTTATGCTGTCGATTAAGAGTGTCCATGTTGACGTTGTAAATGACGTTCGGCGCCGTCTTCATTGTTTGTTTTCAATACTACATTTGAGTATTAAATTTCTTATTAAATAGTGCGTTTTGGGCGGTTTACCACTTGCGGGAATGAGCCGTTGTGCGGCATTGGCCTGAAATCATTTGTGTAACATTTTTCAATGCAATAATGTGTTTTATTGTCTCCAATATAAGATAATCTAAAAATAATGACAAAAAATTAAATGGTATATGAATTTGTTTTTTTTATTATAAGTACTCCTGTAAAACAATGTATAATACCTACGAAGCGATTATACTGTCTGTACAGAACACTATATCGAAACATGATTGAAAGGAAAAGCTATACAGATTAAATCATATAACGAATTAATATTTCGGACATATCGTCATAACATATCGATACGTATCGATGAAACCTTGAATCAACAGTAAATATTTATTGTCACTTTCATTTTCAGAATTAATTCTCACAACGTCGAGGTCTGGTAAACCGAAAGTGATTTACAGAGGGCACGAATACAACATGCTGAGCCCCCTTACACCGAAACAGATATGGCGTTGTGTGAAGTGGACCTCTTATAGATGCAGAGCATACGTTGCTACTGTGGATGGAAGAGTCGTTCAATATAGAGAAGGCCATACTCATTGAATCTAATAACGTACCAGTATCTTACCACCATGATAATTTCCTAGACTACGTTTAAGAGTTGATATTCTGATCCGTACTAATATTATACATTCGGTAGTAACTCTGTATGTCTGTTCATGGCTGTAGCGCTGCACCAATTTCAATCAGAGGAGTACTTTAAATTTTGTGTATTAATTTGTTTATTATGTATGATCATCATCATCATCAGTCTATCACAGTCCATTGCTGGACATAGGCGTCTCCAATTCCACGCCTCTTGGTTCGATTTTCGGCTTCTCGCATCCAGCTCCTGCCAGCCGTTTTGCGCAGATCATAACTCCACCTTGCCTGTGGACGTACCACACTACGTTTGCTGAGACGCGGTCTCCACTCGTACTCGTTTACCCCAACGGGAATCAGTTCTGTGGCTAATATAGCCAGCCCTCTGCCACTTCAGCTTACTAATCCTCTGGGCTATGTCAATGACCTTGGTTTTCTGCCGGATCTCTCTCTTTTATGTATTATGAGTAGTAATAAATAGAAAGAAGAATAGAAAGTAGTAGAAATAGAAGAGTTAAAAATTTTATCTGTATTAATATTATAAACTCCAAAGTAACTCGGTCTGTCTGTCTGTTACGCTTTCACGGCTGTAACGGTGCATCAATTTCAATGAAAATAGAGGAGTACTTGAAATTATATGTATTAATTAGTTTATTATGTATTATATGTAGTATTTCGAAAGTAGTAGAAATAGAAGAGTTGAAATTCTTATCTATACTAATATTATTAATTCGAAAGTAACTCTGTCTGTCTGATAGGCTATCACGGCTAAATCGCCTCACCGATCTCAATAAAATAAGAGGAGTATTTGAAATTATGTGTACTAATTAGTTTATTAAAATGTTATATAAAATATATTATGTGTATTAATTAGAGAGAAACTCTTTTCATGTAATTGTCATAGAATTTTGCTAAAATCATTCTAAAGATAAATTATTCTCAAAAAGTTGTTACAACTACAATTACAAAAAGTATGTATGCTTTGTTTTAAAATAACAGAGCGTTGTGTGTCAGGGCTTGTGTTCTAAAATATGTTTATATTATTATGAAAAGCAAATTACATAAAAACAATAAAATATTTAAATCGATATTTATGAATGAGCTTAGGAGTATATAATAATATTGTCGCTATTATTATTGACGGATCAAGAAAATCGTAAACGAAATATTGTGATTTCAAAAATATGGTACTACGCCATCTTGTTAACAACAATGACAACTGATAGCAATGACACTGTGATAGCCAGCTGTAAATGCCGACTAGTGCAGCCTATGTATTGAATTGTAAAATAGAGTTTTTTTTTATGATATAGGGTGCAAATTGGCAGACGCATCGCCTGATGGTAAGCGATTACCGCCGCCCATGGCACCCGCAACACCAAATGCGTCCCATGTACGTTGACGGCTTTTGGAAATGGGGAGGGGGATGGGGTTAGGGGTTGGGTTATGGGTCTCCGGTATCCTCACTCACTCGGTGAATTACAGCACAGGCTTTGTTTCACATCGGCTATTTTTTATATCTCTTTTAACAATTACAATTATATAATGTAAATGTATTAATTGCATTTAACACTTTATATGACTTTAACATATTCTTCTTCGCACTATCACTAAATACTACTAGTATACTCTAATATAGTATAATAGTCTACTATACTCTATCTATAAAATTGCTGTGTCTGGAAAATAAAGCTATTTATTAAAATTTATCGTAATTTTTTTATTTTATGTTTTTCTATGCGGGGTATGTATTTTTTTTAATAAGATGAATGTTAGAAGAATTATGTATTTTCAGATGTGGTATTAACGACATCTAAATATGGAAAACCGGTTATTTTGCACGGCGGATTTCGTCACAACAAACATAGTCAAAAAGATTCGAAAGGGCTGTCGAGCTAAAAAACTAACTTTTAAAAATGAAATTATACAAATTAAGGATAATCATAATCATATATAATATAGGTTATTATGCGCTACCAATAACTTAGTTCAGTTATTTACTATTTATCTACAAATTTGGCCTATCTTACAAGGTAATGCTTGTACGAAGGAAGTGGAAATTATGATCAATATTTAATTACAGGAAGTTTAACTGATGGCATAGATTCTGGACATTTTCTCTTGATGGGCTCCAAAAGAAGAAATTGCGTTCAGTGCTATGAAAATTTAAGACAAACTATGGATTCTTCTGAAGCTAAAAGGAAAGTAAAAAAAATCAAAACTTATTGTTACAAATGTAAGCAGTCGCTTTGCCGAAACTGCTATAGGAATAGACATGTTCCTAAGAATATCTTGTTTCTTGAAAATTAAATTTTTCATACCTTTTGTAACATAATCTCTTCTTTCGAACCTTCTTCGCTCAAAGATGATCTAAAAAAGAAAAGATCATTTTATTTTAATATACAGACGTTTACTAAGAGTAAAAGCAAATTGGGCGAGACCTATTTTGTTTTTTGAATTCAGAATTTGACAAATGGGTCGACTTAATGCCTAGAGCATTCTTGTGTATTAAGGTTCCGGAACCTTCTTTCAATTGAAAATTATTATGTACTAAGTAAAGCACGTGTTACGTGGTTCTCTTAATTTATCACAAGATAAATGATAAAAACATAAATAAAAGTAAATCTACATTGATTTTACTGAAGAAAGTAGTGCTATTTGAATAAGTACACTTTAAAACGATTCAAGTTACTCATACGAATATTCGCTTATATGAAAAGTAGCATTATCAGACTTCTTTCTTTGAATTTTACAACTATTTGAAGGTTTTAAATTCACAAAAACAAGTGCAGGAAAATCAGTCCTCCTGTGTGGTTTCCGTTACAATCAACACAGCAACAGTAGAGGGCAATACAGGGCATATTTTGTTTGCGTCAAAAAGGGTCTTGGATGTAGGGCGACCGCTAGTATCGTTAATAACTAAGTCATTCGAATCAAGAACAGCCATAACGATTCTTTTAGTTTTAATTATTGAGAGCTAATGCTTGTCAGTCACAGACATCCGCATCACAACATTGAAGCGATGGTGTAAAAAAAGTCTGGATAATTATTTGTAATTTCCACTACCTTACTATTGTAAATGTTTCTTGGTAGAGATGTTATCTTATATTGGCTGTGTATATAGTGACTATTAGTATTATATACTACTGTACCTCTTGTATTCTATATATTTTTATTTTATTATATCTTTTAATTAATATTATTTCGAGTACTATGAACTGTGATGAGTCCACCAGGGGGAATCTCTTGCCGGTAGTTGACCACTGTCAGTAATTTATTTGGGCTCTTACGGCTTGTTCAGCTTTGTTAAATCTTTAATGTTAGATAGTCCATGTATGTGACATAACATATATTTTGCTAATATAACATATATTTTATTTAATCAAGGTATATCTATGTTAATTTTCCATTTCAGATGCTCTTTACAGTGTTTCTAGATTTGGAAAACCGAAACTGGTGTTAGGAAATCAAAGTTATAACATTCACAAGAAAATTGGACCAAAATCAATATGGCGCTGTCAAAGGTGGCGGTGGGGACAATGTCGTACCACCATAACGACTTTAGAAGACTGCGTAGTCAGAATGAACAAACCACATAACCATGATTGAATACTTACTGTGATTTAATTAATTTATTTTTGACAAAGTGTCAATTATACAGATTTCATTACATACAACTGTTTCATTAAATTTTTCTGGGTTTTTATTGCTAAAGAAGTGTTTTTTATTGACCACTTAATTAATGCCAAAAAAATTATATTGTCTTGTTTTTTTGATTTATAAAGGTATATGACAAGCGAGTTTCTGGTCACATGTAAAGTAAAATTATTTATTTACACCTCCTCTATGATTATTTCTTAAATAGCTTCATCCCATAGATCCAGAGATTTAGATAATATTTTATTTTCTTTCGATAAAAATACTCTTAGTTCTTTTCCATATCCTGGCTCTTTACATATCTGCATCCGTTTCTCACAATTAGTGGTTGCTGGAGCAGGTATACCTACTTTAGATAAATTGCCATCACTTCTTTTATTTGCACAGAAATACGGATGATATCTTCTAGACAGGGCAAGCCAATGTTACAAGTAGGAGAGTACCGCTTCTGCCAACACAGCCTCTATCGTAAGGGAGGTCCCAAAGTCCTGTGGATCTGTGCCAAATGTAACTCCGGATGTCGAGCTTCAATAACGACCATTAATGGAGAAATTGTAAAATTTTATAATACACACAAGCATAATACTAAGTAAACATACAATTTTGATTCGTTTTTTGATGTAAACGGAATATGAAATAATCTGGACAAGTAATTATGATACAGTGTAAACTCGCATGCGTACCTGTTTTAACATGTTATTTTCTATTTTACATTAAATAAGTGTTTCTTTATTTGTTTATGATTTCTAAAGATCGAAGTGATAATTTCAGTCACGAAATAGGAAATTCAGTAACGTAAAATGCCTTACTTATGTTAAAGAAGCGCAACTTATCGCTGGAGTTCAGTCTGATTGATCAACCAGACTGACAGATCAGTGTAGAGTTACACATTGAATAAAATCCTGTTATTTTAAATTTCCTTTCTTTTAAGTAAGTTAATTTCAAACAGTAAAAAAAAAAATTATCCCATAATGTCTTTTATTTTTACATTTGCTTCAGAAATAAGAATGATAGAGTCAAGAATGGGTAAGCCTTTGTTACAAATGGGAGTATACCGTTTTAACCAACACAGCTTATACCGAAACGGAGGACCTAAAGTGTTATGGGTTTGTGGGAAGTGGAGCAGTGGATGTCGTGCGTCGATAACTACAATTGACAATGAAATAGTTAAAATGAATGTTAACCATACACATTAAGTGTTTTGTAAACACTTTATGTGTATCAACATTGTATTCGTATCGTACCTACCTTGTTATTAATTTAACATAAAGCTCGACGTTAGAGTACAATTATTGTGTTTTTTTATCCCTTTTATGGTTAATTGAAAATAATGATTAACATATATTTATACTATAATTACTAAAATATTTCCGAACCTTTACTAATGTTTTGTAATTATTTGTTACAGAGATAAAAAGGGTGTACTCAAGAATGGGTAATCCCATGCTGCAAGTGGGTAAGCATCGCTTCTGCCAACACAGTCGTTATCGTAATGGCAGGTATTTACCTACCGTCCGATGGATTTGTAACAAGAGCTGCAATGGATGCCTTGCTCATATAACAACCTACAACGACGCTATCGTCAGGATGAATAATACACATAATCATGATTAAATAATCCCAGATTTAAATCAATGTAAAATTATAGATTACATTCCTTATAATCTTTGTAGTGTTTAACATCTTAATAGCTTACGTATGTATAAGGTTATTAGATACTAATAGAATTAAGAGAGTTTATTAGAAAGAAAGGGTGATTATTTACCAATTATAAATTCTAGAGCAGCAAGAATTAATCTAGACAGTAACTTACGAAATCTTACAAAATATCCCCGGCCCATAGTATATTATATTGATCCATTTTGTGATACAAATATTTTTGGCTGCAAGTAAGATAATAGTTTTTCGTAGCTATAGTTTATTATTTATATTGCTATTAGAAGTAAATGTTCTATATTGAAATAAATTCTAGTGTGTTCGGTTTAAGATAAATATTTTTCTTTTTTCTATGATATAAGAGCCGGTTAGTGTTGGGTACGGCTCAGTGCAAATGCCACTGACTTTATATTTTATCTTCTTCTGACTTATGCGAGGTATTTATGCTACTAACAATTATTATAAAGTATAATAAATAAGGATAATTAGGTTGGTTTGTGTAGTTAGGATATTAACTATGACCGTTCCGTTTAGGAGAGAAATCAAATATCTATAATTTTATAAACTAAAGATATTTTCACCGAAATGATGCAATGCCACTTATGCTAAATGTATTAAGTAGAGATGAATCGTATTTATTAGAACAGATGCGAGCATTGGGTATTTCACCAGATTAGGCCGCACCTAATCTAGTTTTGTTAGTGTGTATAATCCACCTGTTCCACCTAATCTTCGTATTCATAAAACATAAAATCGAATGTTCAGCATACGTCCCCTCCTGTTCTTGAGCTATCTCACTCGTTTACACATTGCCAAGTTGTTGTCAAGGATCTACTGTAAAATTTAAATATTGTGTCATTGTATAGATTTTTATACGATAGCAGATCAATATGTACACTGGACTTTTATGTGGCAGTTTTTACATTGTACAGTTACTTTAGAGCACATATGGTTTTATAATTTTTGTTATTTGCACTTTAAGTTTAATAAAGAGCGTCACCAATTTTATCTATAGAGGTGTATAAACTAATGTTTTTTTGTCATTTAAATTAAATATACACATTTAAAAAAAAATCACAGCTGGAGAAGTTTGCAATAATTTAACTTTTTTTTTCTTACTCTGATTTTCATTACAAAGTTTAGTTTTAAAATAATTCTGAGACTCTATAATCGATTGATTAGTTTTATATTCCGTCTTTCTTTAATAAATATAAATTGTTAATCGTAGAATAAGACATGTTGTAGAAATGGTGAATAAATCGTAACCGCATTTAAACGTTAACATAATCATTGTTAAAGTAGTAAATGATATTATAACTGAAACGTTTTTCATTTATTTCGATCACCTTAGACATGAAATAGGGCATCAGAGTTTCAGAAGTCGAGGGTTTTGAGTATCGACCAAGTAAAGTGCATTATATGTTATAATTGAATATTATATAAGAAACTAACCGTGCGAAAC
This sequence comes from Hyphantria cunea, assembly GCA_003709505.1. NCBI lineage: Eukaryota > Metazoa > Arthropoda > Insecta > Lepidoptera > Erebidae > Hyphantria > Hyphantria cunea. Next base: position 481,457 of record PKRV01002958.1, read on the forward strand.
GTAAATACATTTAATGGAATCAGTGAGGTGGCTCACCCACATTAAAAAATATGACCTAATGAGGAACTTTGTATTTTCATACAAATACATGATGTATTTATGTATACGATTTATATATATATATATACATAATATGCGATTTTTAATAAATAATATACGATCCTATAAATACCTTTGTTATAGGTATAAGACTGGTAGAGTCAAGAATGGGGAAACCGATGCTACAAATGGGCGAATTCCGCTTTTGTCAACACAGCCGATACAGAACCGGGGGACCCAAGGTCTTGTGGGTGTGTATCAAAAACTGCTCCGGGTGCCGCGCCTCCATCACCACATACAACAATGAAGTGCTTAAAATAAATAGTATTCACAATCACGTCAGAAACAGAAAGTATAAAGTTTGAGTTTTAATTAGTGTATATCTTTAATAATTTGATGTACCCATCTATTAATATTGTACAAATCCACGAAGCTGCTTAATATCCTACACCGTTTCATGGTGTAAAAATTAGAGATGGGTGGGGCTAGGTAAATTAGATATTATATACACCTGTTCCTAATCCACTTAATCTTTCTAATCTCATTCACAAACAGTTACTTGATACAATCTCAATCTGCCTATTCCGAATCTTAAGTTCTAATATCGTTATTAGGATTTCATAAATGTGATCGTTGGAGGATCATATTACTTGAATGCTTAGGATTAGGCATGCATTAGCAAACTGTGAAAAGTTGTTCGTGATATTTATTTATATTTTATAGCGTGAAATACCGACACTTACAATATGTGTAACTACTATTAAATGAAATTAGAATAATATAATCATAATTAGGCTAGTCTCGAGATGTATTTACGACTGTATAGTTAAACCCTAAAAGCGCCCGTTGTACGAAGTTGGTCTTCTTTCTGTTATCTGTTGTGTGACCATGCTCTCCTGCGCAAATCTGTGAGTGAGCAAGAAAGACGGATCAATAAGGTATCCATTGTATAGTGCTGTCTCGCTTTCTACGACTCCAGATGTGTAGCGCGATGGTGAGATACGTTGCAACGTGTAAGTGATTGAGATAGCTCAGGAACAGGAGGTAACGCATGCTGAACATTCGATTTTATGTTTTAAATACAAAAATTAGGTAGAACAAGTGGATTATACACAAAACGGGATTAGATGCAGCCTAATCTCATAAAATACCTAATGCTCGCATCTCGCATCAAAATAATTAAATAAATAAAATAAAAATTCTAATAAATACGACTTATCTCTTGTAAAAATATCTGAAAAATTTATTAAGTTTAATATTATTAGTATGTTATTTTATTCTGTTTACTTATTTCTGTGAAATTGTGTAGAGATGATAGATAGATGATAACATTGACAAAAATTAACTGTATGTTTGCATATACTTATTTTAAATTAATTAATACAAATACTTTAAGTGCTTACTACTAAACTTACACTAAACTCGAACACAGATTAAGCATATTGTAAACAAAATATCTCATTTTTTTCATAGATTGTATGAAATAAATTATTGTAATTTGAATCTGTTTGTTATGCTTACCACTTTTAAAATCGCAGTACGATTTTATCGTCTGTCGATTATATTAGTATCTTATAATACCAATAAAGAGAGGACCGTTTTTTTATACACAATAAATATCGCAATAGAATGCACAAAGTTTTGTGGGTGTGCGTTAAGTATCCAGCACCCAGTATAACACTGGGTGCCGAGCTTCGATTTTCACTTTCAACCATTACAAAGTGCACGGTTATGCAAATGTAGATTTTACTCACAATTTATAATCCACTGCTTCGTTAAATTTCAATATGACGAGATAGGTGGCGCTCCTGGGTAGAGGTCCTTCTACGGGAGTGAAATAATTATATGAGTATTACCTCTTTTATTTAATAAAACTTAAATAAATAGCTATAAAACCGAATATTTTCTATTTGTTTACAATATTCTATTCTATTTATCTATCTATCTTATCTTTTTTATTCGAAGTAGTGTTTTTAATAATATTTTTGTTGAAGTTCTACGTTTCCTTTGCCATTGATTAATAAACTGTACAGTAATGAGAGGATAAAGCTAGCTAACTAACTTTGAACACTTATAAACTTATACTAATAAGTAAAGTCCAATTATAATGCAATATCAATGTGTTATTTGACAATACTATTGGTTCGATCTAAAAATCACTTGAAATCACATTTTCATTGTGTAAGTAATTAATAAATTGAATAGGATTTTTTAAATAGATTGAGGATGTCCCATTTTTCTTTATTTACCAGCGGCTAAACTTGTATCATATTGATTTTTGCTTCAGAAATAAAAATGATCAGTTCGAGACAAGGCAATCCAATGCTTCAGATGGGCGAATACCGTTTTAGCCGACATGGACGATATAGGGCTGGTGGGCCGAGAATTATCTGGATATGTGGGAAATGGAGCTCTGGATGCCGTGCATCGATAACTACATTTAATAGTGAAGTTATTAAAATGAATACCACTCACACGCACAACAAAAATCATGATTAAATAGAATATTATTAAACAAAACTTTTATATTCTCGGTTTAATAAATAATAATAAATAATATTTTCTTTTTTTTTAAATTTCTTTTAAAGTTATGGTGAATTTCGTAATTGTGAATATTCCGAATGACTTATTAGAATCAATATTTGAGTAGAGTTGTAATACACGAAGTGATAAAAACCTTCTTGGTGTTACTCAGTTCTTTGCGTTTCATTTTACGTTTCATTCCTTTATACGTATTAGTATAATATAGCCAATATTATTACGGCTATTATGACTATATTATTATACGTAAGCAACTGTTCAAAGCAATGTTTAAAATATCGTTTTAATTTAAGGTCTGGTTTATTACTGTTATTTTTGAATAGATACAAATAGAAAAGACGCTATATTGCAAATATGATCGTAATTTATTCCGATAAATCCAACAATTCTTTAGTAATGTTGATACAAACAAACATCACTGTTATCGACTACGTATTGCGTTACAGAAGTACGAATGATCACCTCGAGGAAAGGCAAGCCAATGTTACAGATCGGACCCTACCGGTTTCACCGACATAGTAGCTATAGTACAAATGGACCAAGAGTTTTGTGGGTCTGCTTGAAATGGAGTTCTGGCTGCCGTGCATCAATAACAACCTTTGAAAATGAAATTATTAAATTTAAAAGTGATCATGTTCACAAACCTGCTATTATATAACAAGTAGATTATTGTAACTATAGCTAACTTTTAACCGCAACTTCTCTTGGTCAAAAGTTAGTTTGCTATAGGAAAATAACTTGTAAATTCAATTATATTTTCGAATGAAAATGTACACAATATAACAAACCACAATAACAGAAATAGATAGATGCACCTATTTCCTAGAAGAGTAGGTTGAGAAAATTGGTTTTCACTTACTACGGTCTTTACACTCATTTTGTTTGTTTCATATACATGAATTCCTGCATTCGCATAGATAGATAGCGCTTCTTCAGAACATCACCTATTTGGTCGGTTCGCTGTGAACGATCTCTTTTGATAGACACATTTGTTCTATGAATACTTTTCGTTACTTCTCTATCTTCCATCCTCTCTACAAGCCAAAGCATCGAAGGGTGTCTTTCAGTCAGCAGTATTAGCATCAAAGGAGTGCAAGGCATAATTCCACTTGTTTTTCATTTTCAGTTTATTTCTTAATTTTTTTCATAATAAACTTTTTTATTTCTTTTACTTATATTTAATTTTAAAACAAGTTCATATGTATAACCTATCTCCAAAATACAAACATACATATGATTATGTATTTATGTATATATCCGGTTTTGATCAGTTGAAACCGGCTATAACGACGAATCTCTATATAAACTTATAAGTATAAAAAGTACACATACCGCCTATACCGACATCGGAAACAGCTACATATCGGTTTAAACAACGAAACTTTATCGATATTCTTGTATTATTCAAACAAAACAAAACATTACGAACAATTGTCACCTTTAATTAATTAATTACCTTCAATTACTCTCTTTACCTTGTTATTTTCTATTTTACGTCTGCTTAAAACCATATATTGTCCTGTATGTATATGTCAGAATAAATAATTTTCTTTCTTTGTTTATTGAAAAATAAAAGAACTAATCAAAGTTGCCGACGCGGGAGTGGCATGATTGTTTTTTATTTTGATTCAGAGGGATTTTTCTCCTGTAAACAAAAGATTTATTATAACAAACAAAAAAAAATCACAAAACTATGAGAATGACTGACAATTGTCGAATGTCTTCTAGCAGGTAACAGAGTGATAAATAGTGTAAACTTATTTCCTTGTTGTTTTTTACCATGTGATTTTTTTGCGTCATTCTCGATTTTGCAGTTGCGACCGATCGGATGACGGATATTGGTAAGAATAATAGTATTATATAAATAAATTAAAATTAACATTTCACCTTTAAATATCTGTGTGATCATTTGATGAAACCACAGAGCAGTACTGTAAGGAGTAACCATATGCAGGCGTTCTCCCCTGTCCTGGTATAATTAGTCTACGTGTTACACTCATAAGAATGTTTTTGTGTGTCTGTGAAATCCGTATGTTTTGTTTTAAAGATTTTGTGTAACTTGCTATTGATAGGCGATTGTTTTTGTATGTTCATCTAAAATGTGGTTTGCGCACCTGTGTTGCTCCATGATTCGAACCAGTGTGTTGGTTATGTTTCAATTTATAAAGTAGCTATCGTTCTTGTCGTAGCTGTGCCTAAAAGTAGTTGAAACAAAGTGAACAATTAGAATTTACCCATATATTTATATTGATGTTCGTTTAATTATTAATTTGAATTCTCAACAGAAATAAGGATGATCGCATCAAGAATGGGCAAGCCGATGTTACAGTTTGGGAACTATCGTTACAATCAGCACAGTAATTATCGTAAGGGAGGGGCGAGAGTTTTGTGGATTTGCATAAAGTGGAGCGCGGGATGCCGTGCTTCTATATTCACTGTCGATAATATGGTTATTAAAATGAATAATAGCCATAACCATTAATTACAACACTAACAAAAACTGTTTAAATAAATTACTGAGATTTTTATTCAAAGGTTTAGTATTTTATTCGTATATTCTAATACTACTTATTTATATCTGCAAGCAACGGTAGTTCAGCATCAATCCATGACATAAATACAGGTTTATACTATTATTTTTTTATACTTTAAAAATATGTTTAACTTAGTGTAGCACAATATTTTCGTTAGGTATATGTGTATTTTTCTGAAGAGTGAAATTCCATTACAGAACTGGTAATGACTACTTCACAGCGAGGAAGACCAATCTTACAAAACGGACCGTTTCGTTACTATCAACATAGTTGCTATCGAAATAGCCCGAAGTGCTTATGGCTTTGCATCAAGTTGCGTTTATTAGGCTGCCGAGCATCAATCACAACGTTCAACGGTGAAGTTATAAAAATTAAAGACGAACACAATCATTCCTAATGATATACACATGAGATGAGTAAAGATGAGTTACACAGTTACGTGACAAGTCCCATCGCTTACGGCGATTTTTTCTAGACAACCTTGATATGTTTCGTTTTAAAACTATAACTTAACTCCATGTTACCCACCTAGCTGATAAAAAAAGCATTAATTAAGTATTCTGAACACATATATATCTTCATATAAAATAGAAAAATCACTACTCCATGAATCCATGCTCTCCGGATCAGTGGAGTAATTACTACTAAACCAACGGGCCACTCGAAGATCATAATCATATCTTTGAAAATTTACAATCCTTCATCCATTGTATTAATTATAATAATAAATCGTTGTTTGTGAAATGTACAATGAAAGTATTAAATATTTTAGACCAAGATGATTATCTACTGTATCTACAATAATGCTAAATATGTGATAATAAAATTGTTTAATACACAACATTTTGATTAACTAATCATATATACATAACACAACATATATACATAACAGTTGAACGTTTTCAGGTGGAATTTGGTTTTCCAAATCAAGGTACGGCAAGCCCATCATAAATATTGGAGGATATCGATTTAACCGTCACAGATTTAAAGATCAAAAAGTACACTGGGTTTGTGTCAAATGGTCCTCCAATTACAACTGTCGGGCTACTGTGACTACTCTAGATAATATCATTGTGAAAACATCGAAGTATGGACATAACCATCACTGAAACTGCCATGATAACGATGTAGGTAATTTAAGTATTTCATTTTGAAATTAAGTAGCTTTGTTGTTGAACAAAACCTAAGAAGTGGTAACCATAATATTGTTCGATCATTATATTTTCAGTATTGATTTATTTTAGCTTAAGATGCATTTCGAAGTTGTGGATTTCAATCTACCTAATGTCGGAGTCACATTGTTCTATTTCTTTTTTATATATTGTATTGTATATTCGCGTTGGTTTTAGTAACTGTCGTAAGCCGTGTTTTATATGTCAACTATCAGGAATTAAAAGTGTATATATATATCTCGTTAATTTAAGGTAATGTAACTCATAATTTAACTAAATTCAATTGAATATAGTGAAGATGTACTTCTTGTATTTTAAACCAACATCATCATCATGTGTGTACAATGCCAACCTATCGGGAGGTTCATATTGAAGCAACATTTCTTGTTTACAGGTGTCAAAAATGTAGAGCTGGTATTTTCTAAATCCAAATTTGGAAAAAGTGCTCTTCGTATCGGAAAATATAAGTTTCACCAACGGACATACTTTCAAGGAGAAAAAATACCATGGCTTTGCAACGGAAAGAACAAGGGTTGTAAAGTTGTCATTCATACGTATAGAGGACGATTAATCGCTCGTAAACATGAACATAACCATTAGCCACTTCGGTGGTATAAGGCATAAAAAAACATACAAATGAGTCTCTAGCCCATCTATTTACTATTATATTATCTATAAGCGTGACGTATAGCATTCCCAGTATTACTTCCACTTTAAGATACTTTGTGATACAACTCACTACCACATTCATTGTTCCTCGTGTCCTCCGTCTCGTGTATTCAAGTGCAGTTGATGAAGGTGTTTTAGCGAAGGTACGCTTGAAAAATTTAGTCAAATTTTTGTCATGAAACGAAATTACACAAAGATCTGATTAAACAACTTTAATAAGAATCTATAAAGAGAGGGACTTAGAATGTTAAAGAACATTTTGCTATGAAGATATACTGCTTATATGCTTATGTTTTCTAATTCTCTAAACTATCTGTCTTCCTATCTCGAACTTTTACTGTGCTGTGCTTGTGCCTATATATATATATATATATTCTTTCTGCTGCACCTTTGTGTAACCGGACAATTATAATATCAATCTGTAAGTTGGAATTATTATTTTTACCTCCGCATACACAATTTGTAGTTGTAACCTACCTTCAACAACTACACTGTAATATTATAAATTTGAAAGTACCTTAGTCTGTTGATAAGGCTTTTACGGCTAAACAATTGCACCGATTCAATTACATTTGGTAGATTTCAAGAGACTTTGGTTCCTGAGAAAGATTATAGGCTAGTAGTCTAAAGTCTTTACCGTGGTAACCGATACAAACACGGGCAAAGGCTATAGAGAATATACTTAAAATAGTAAAATAACTTGCTATATCAGGTAGGTATATTTGATTTTGTTTTCAGGTATAATTATTACAAGGTCCAAATTTGGCAGACCAGTGATGATACAGATCGGAGGATATCGTTATTATCGTAAGAGCGGAAATAAAGGTTCCACTATAAACTGGGTTTGCTCTAAGTGGTCAACGAAAAACTGCAAAGCTTCACTCATTACTTATAAGGATGAAATTGTCAGTGGTAAGAATGATCATAACCATTAAGAACATATTTTAATGTTTTTAGTTCATATAAATCTAATCTAATTCATTTCAATATTAATGAATCCTGGACGGATTTGTACCTCTTTTTTCCGTCCGGAAATTCCCTCGGATACCATCTCCTGGTGGCATGTCGGACTCGAACCGACAAAAACCACACGCCGACGCAGGTACTAGGAACCGGGGAACCAGGTGCACACTAGAAGGAAACCCCTGGAACCCCGACGTGACTCGAGCCACCTACAGTGTCTAGGTAGCGCCCTTCTGTGTGGAAACACCATGTTTCTGTTGCTGCCCCGGGTGTTCTCCAGGTGATTTCCGAAGCATACTTTTCCAGTGATCACCTGCGTAAACCGGTATGGAAGGGTCCTGTGACGCCTCTCGAACCAATCCTCCATAACCCTACCTAAGTATGATTCCGTATATTATTTATTCAAAAATTTATCGTTTTTATAGATTGGGTACTGTGCTACCGGTAACGTTTGAAATATTAATGTAAATATTTTAGCTATACTTATATGTATTAAGTATGAATACTTACTACTGCAGCTAGAATATACCAAACCTAACCTCTTTGCTAAGGAGAGGCCTGTGCCTAGCTGTGGACTGTTACAGGCTGTAGATGATGATGACGAAACACCACAAAGTCTGAATGTTTCATACGTATACGGAATAGATTATGATATAAGAAATCATGCAACATTGAATCAATGACTTTTAGTTTGAGATGTAGTAGAAGTTCAGTAAGTGTAGTTCATACATTGCTTTTGTTGGAAGTATTAGGAGATAAAGGTGTAATTATAAAATCGTTTAAAATATTTAACCGCGAACATTTTCTACTTTTTTTCGTGAAATTAACAATGCAAACTAATAATTGTATTTTATATTCATAGTCCTCAACATTGTTATAATTTATAATACCTAAAATTAATCAGTATCATATTACAGTGAAAGAAAAGTATCAAAGCATCATGTATTCTTTATATGTGAAATTTAATAATGCCAAATAATTGTTCATAGACATTAAACTTGTAATTAACAATGGAGGTACTGGAATCTTATAAAAAGTGTATGACTTATTTTTGACAGGTTATTATTTATTACACACATATTTTTATAGCTTGTTATTTGTGTATTCCTAAATTTAGTGTTCTTTTTTTTTAAACTACATTTGTTAAAATTATTATTATCTCTCGACGCAGACGCAGTAAAAATGTATCAATATTATTAATAAAGTTAGTATTATCAAGGGATCTGGGCATCTACGACGTCAACGATTATTATTCGGTAACATAAATGTCCTTTTTGTCTCAACCCGTGCCTTTCTTCAGGCACTTATTAACTGTTTCATTTTGTGTTAGCAGTTTTATTACTGATGTGTTAACTTTTTAATGTCGATTTTCGATAATAGTAGAAGTTACTCAACATAGGCATAATAGACATGTTTTTTGGACTTACAACAATTTTAGTTTACCTTATTAACAATAAATGTAAAATAGCACTTAGTAAATTATATGCTACCACATTTACAGTAATAGTGATCAATATGTAACAGTTTTATTCGCTTTCCATGCAATCCACACAATCAATGCTTGTATACTTAAATTACAGATCAAGATAAATAAAATAAACTTAAAATAGGTTTAGTGATAAGATAAAGTTGCAGTGTAATTTTAAACGGTATTTTAGATGTAATAGTAGGTACTTTGATTGGATCAAATCTTAGTAATACAATTAAAATTATTTTTTAATAATTCTGGATCTAAGTTATATATCTATATTTCTAATATATATATTTCTAATTCTTAGTCATAATTATAATTCTTTAAACATTGCTTAGATCTTTCCTCTAAAACTACTAGCAGCAAGTCTTACAATTCTTTAAAGTATAATGAAAACACCATATATGATTATATACTTTATGAACTTACTAAAATAAATTGGGTGTGTTATTAAAGGGATTTATAAACTTTAAGCTTGAAAGCTGATCGCATTTAAAACTAAAAGCAGCACAATCTTCGCAATTTTGTAAATTATGATTCTATCACGATCAAAACCCCTACCTATATTACCTACTAATATTACCCCTACCTATTAAATGATATGGTTACTATTGGAATTATACGAACTGTCTGATTTCCTAACTTATTTTAAACTAGCAAAGACTGGTGATGCCTAACAGGCAAAAATTATTATCTTGTAAAAATACAAGTAGTTTTACAGTCAATGTATGTAGACTTTGATGTATTAAAAAAATTAACCCACATTTTGAGTTTCAATGCAACTACAAATATAGTGACATAAAGAATCAAGCCTTTCGTGAGGTTTTATTATAATGTGTAATGATGATAACTTTATGAATAACTTACTACTGAAAATCAATATGATAATCCTGAAAATCAAAGATATTTCCACAGGCGCATTTTACACGATCTCAAGATACGGAAGGCCGGCAATAGAGTACCAGAATCACAGATACAACTTGTACGTGCCACATTACTCACGCGTGCGAGGGCTCGTCGACAACGTTAGGAAGAAATGGCGATGTGTTAAATGGGGAACCAGTAACTGTCGAGCTGGGATCCTAACTATTGACGGAATAATTGTCAAAGTGACTAATACGCACAATCATTGACTATAGTCTTATTTTTTATTTTAAAATGAACACTTATTGAAATACGCTTTCGTGCGTGTTATTGGTATTGGGATTTGATAAGTATTAACAACTCATTTAGATATTATTAATGCAAAAGAGTGAAATAACTTATTGTGGTTTTAAATACATTTTTTTCCTAATTTTATGGAATTGTTTTCGGGATGAGAATATCGGATGCAGACGTCAAAAACGCCTGAGCTTTTTTTTTTTATTCACATATATCATCTTTTATGATAATAACTACATAACAGCTTAACTTCTAGAGTTTTTTTGAAGTTTACGGCTATTATTGTTTTCATGTTTTAAGATCTATATTAATATTTTTTCAAAACTTAAAAGTTCTATTGTGTGATAAAAATTGTAGGAATATCCGACGTTTTGAAAGACTGTTGTGAACAATCTAGCCAAATCTAGCCATTAAGTCTATATACTGACTACTCTCAGAGATATTAAAGTTTAAAGTTGTCAGTAACCGGTATTTTTATATAAATTTCATAATGAAATGCTAATATAAAGATACTCACACAAAAATCATCTTTTACAAACTGACACACTCATTATTTTTTGGTCATATGACATGTACATGTAATTTTGGATGTTAAATGCAAAGACAGACAAACCTGTCATAAAATGTTCATCACATTTTATTTTTCATTTAGAGAATCTAGGTACCTAAAAAAAAATCTCTTTTCTTCTCTCTATTTCTTTCCTATTTCTTCATTCGGTGATTTATGCAACAAATACACTTAAACAAAACATATCTTCAATGTATATTATACATTGCCATGTTTTTAAATAATAAATAACAAAAAAGTGGAAAATTGATGTTCTTATTTCGGTGGGCTTCAAATCTCGAATAAAGCTCATTTAGAAATGTCAAATCTTGTTGTTTTCCAACATTTAAATTTGCTTCATATTTCCACAGAGCTGTTTTACACAACAACACGACAAGGACGTCCTGCGATGATGTTCAATAACTATCGCTATAATCTGTATATCCCGTATTACGCAAGAATGAAAGCTGACGAAGCGATCAAGAAGCATTGGCGTTGTGCTAAGTGGCAGAGTGGACACTGCCGAGCGGGGCTCACTACTATTAATGAAATTATTGTCAGAACTATTAACAGGCATAATCATTGACTAACTTATATCGATGCGTATATGTATCATTATGTATATATGTAATAATTAACTTTATTTGAATACGAATTACTTCGACACGAGTTGGTGCTCACATGTCTGTAAGATAACAATGAGACTTTTGTCAGAAAGTAGTTTGCTTTGATAGATTTTGTGAATCTTGACAGAATCAGTAGGTAATTTACGCCTTCCTATTATCTATTTAACACCTTTTTAATATCGCATTCATACCTTTAAACAGACTTGTTAACTGGTAAGGTAATATTAGATGCTGCTAAGAATGGATAGACTAACCCCCTTCGCTCACGACTCGCAAGCGTAGTCGTGTCGTAAGCGTATCGTTACAGCACAACCTGTACGAGAGTGCTCCACAGTAGTACTCCCGCAGTGTTCCACAAACGGATTGTCCAGTAGTCTTATCGATTTGTAAGATCTCAGTTGAAATCACGAAACCAAACTGAAGACTGTAACTACGCCACAGGTAACCAACAGATAGTAGTTCCAGAATATAATGCAAATCTTCATATTGATAGAACTTCATTACAGTCTAACTTCGCGATTATATGGCAAGTTAATTTTTGAAACCCAGTAGCTCTCTTGCGTAGAAGTCGCAATGGGTGTAATTTTTTTCAATAAAATAATATATTACATTACTCTTTTGTTCAGTTAAGCTTTATCGCTACATCTTACTTAATTGTACATATTTATTTAATGAATAATTTTAAAGGCAACGTTTCAACGAGTTTCACGAATTTAATTATTTTTTTAGACATATTGAAAGTAAAAGACGTAAGAGGCTTAAAATTTTAAAATCCAGTTAAATTAAAGAAAAAATAGTGAACAAGACATTTGTTACGCTTGCTTTGTTACGCCAGTATGCTGCGACAAGCTTAATGATGACAGTAAAGATCTACGATTCGCTGCAGCACCGCTTCATGTGCGGATTTGTTTGAACATATACACGTTCGCATTGCTCTCGTTCTAGGCGCGTAGTATGATACGAGGCCGTATGCGAAGGGCCTAACAGTACAATTTATATTCAGACAGTAAGTTACTTTGAATATCTTTTATTTCAATTTACTATTAATGTATTTTACCTGCTATTATTAATTGATTTTTAATTTTGTAACCGCTGTAAGATTACATATGCGCAGATTACATTTATATTTAACGAGTTATTTTGTTTTATTTAATTATAAATATTTATTTTTTATTTACTATTTGAGTAAAATACATTTTGAAGTATATTTATATATTACTTATCTATCTATATTACTATGTATATTATATATTACTTCTATATTACTTATCTACGCGAAGCAAAAACTTTGTACTTTTTTTTAAGAAAACTATGCGAACGAAGCAATATGCAATAAATAAAGTTTATGAGGAGGAGGAGTATAGAAAACTTTTTTAACTGAAAACTAAATCCTATAGTTTTCGCAAACGAGGTCTTTGCATTCCTATAAGAACAGTGTATTGTGGCGGTGAAAGAAAAGTTTGATGACCACATAAGGGGTTGTTAAGATTCTTCTGAAGTAGATTTACATTCATTGTAAAAGGGAATTGGTAGTTAAGAAATAATAATTATATCTTTTAAATATTTCCTCAGGAATTATGTACACAACAACAAGGTCAGGAAGACCAGCAATGGTATTTAACAACCATCGTTACAATCTCTCACCATATTACACGAAGGCTAAACTTACCGCTAACAAGAAACATTGGCGCTGTGCCAAGTGGGGCAATAATATCAACTGTCGCGCCGGAATTATCACAATTGGGAAAACTGTCGTCACAATGACAAATTATCATAATCATTTGTAAAGCTCTTTATAGAAGGTTTGTATAATATTAATAAAAAGTAGTAGTTTCCTTATAGTTTGCTAACGATTGCTTTATTAATGTACTACAATATGTTTCATTTCGTAAAAAAAATAATTATAATTGTAATAACAAATTAATCTCTAAATTTAATATTAATAACATAACTAATAATAAATTTATATATTTATTTAGCATTTTTATGACTGTTATATGTATAATACTCAGAGGGGAGATATGTAAGCATGTTTAGGCATGTAAACAGCGCTCCGCTTTCATGTTTTTGTATGTAATTTGAAAAAGCTATATCTATATGCCCAAATTAGAATAAAAATATAGCTTACGAAATGTTTGGATTTTAATAATAGTAATAATATATCATCTAGTTTGTTATTTTTTTTTAAAGCCTTTCGGTATATATACGGAAGTATTTTAAACTATCTTTATCTTGAATTTCTTACGTATATAAATAATTGTAGTTATTTACCTTTTCCTTTAATCTATTCCTGTATGTTACATAACTTTATAATTTTCATTACAGGAGCTAAATTTACAACTTCGAGATTTGGTAGGCCAGCTTTGATGTTAAATAACTACAGATACAACTTGTATGTGCCATACCATACTCGGGATAAGATTAACACTGCAAGAAAAGAATGGAGGTGTGTTAAATGGAGATCGACCAACTGTCGAGCTGGGATTATCACTATAGATAATGTCATCGTCAAAACTAGTCACGGACACAACCATTGGATACATCAATATTAATTAACAAGTAGTCTAGATTAAGGAGGATCCTGGCATGGATCTGCCAATACTTTTAGTAACAATTAGGATTTAGCATTAACTCTATAGGACAACCCACATAAAGTAATAAATACTTTTGAAGTGCAATAATATCTGAGTTTTACAAATTATGTTCAGTATTTACATTGTTTCCTTAGCAACATGCATAATTATATGATAATAAATAAAAGGCAAAGGTGTCTGTATTATAAAATATATAATAAAAGTAGATACATTTTTTTGACACTTAGCATACGACTTATTTCGATATTCTCAAACTATGTAAAAAAATTATGATATAATTTGTTGATGTAGTTAGCTTTTGGGTAAAAAGTTTTTTTTATATAATAAGGGGCAAACAAGCAGACGTATCGTCTGATGGTAAGAGTTTACCGCCGCCCATGGACACTCGCAACACCTGAGGCGTCACAAGTGCGTTTCTGGCCTTTGGGGGATGGGGAGGGAGTTGGGAGAGGGGTTGGGGTTTGGGTATCCGATATCCTCACTCTCTAGGTGAAACACAGCGCAGGTGCTGTTTCACACCGGTTTTCTATGAGGCCGTAGTATATAGTATCGAGCCGGTCCATTCATGCCGAAGCGTGCGCTCTCCCACGGAAAGGTGGTTTTTTACCACTTCAGTGTGAATAAAAATACAAGATATAATCAAAGAATATATTAGAAAACAGGAGTTCTGACGCATCTTCATCACTTGCGATGTTTGGGCTGGATGCTGTCGTCGGAACCCAATGATGAAAAGTTCGTATACAATGTTCTATCCGATATTCTTGTGTAGAGTTGTTCCTTTTCTTAAGTTTTTCAAGAACCCACTTTTCCTTGTCTCTAGGGGGAGAAACTCCTAGGGCAGCAACACACTAATGACTTGAGTTTTAGGTATCCATGGTAATAAAAAACTTAACACCACATATCAAAATTAATTCTAAGTAAAATCATTTTTCAAACACAAAAATAAAATATAAGATAGAATCATGCATGACAGATATTTTTATCGTCAGATATTTATGCAAGTTATTGAGGAATAAAGGCAAATAAAGGCCGAAAACACATGATTTGTAAAAATTACATATTATTTCTCGTTGGAACTCATATATATATTTTGTCTTTGGGAAGTTGTCACTTTAATATGACACATTAGCGATCAGACGTTAGTGCTGCGTTCGTCCAGACATATAAGCTGAGATGTGAGATATCTAAAAATAGACTTTAAGCAAATGAGACTAAAGTTCAACATCAAATTTTAGTGAATTTTTACTTTAGTACTGACAACAACGGAACTACCACGATTATTGAACTCCTTACCTTGACAGACATAATTGTACATTGTACTTTATTATTACGTAATATAATTAGGATTAGTCCACGATCTCTGTAGTACCTGTTTATTTGATAAATATTCGGTAATGTATTTTAGTCATTAATTATTAAATACCTACTGTATTTAATGTTGTAGTTTTAATGCATTTTGTAACAAAGAATCGTGTTCAAACATCAATTAATTTCTTATTATCACCCGCTTTTCTTCCTTTGGAATCCCTCATGCACCATGACTGTAGTATGTAGCTAGCGGCGATGTAGTAGTTAAGTTGACTTTGAACGAACTAAAACCGCAGAAGCTGTAAAATGTGATATTGTAAGAAGCCAGGGAGGGTATACATCAAAGAATTTGATCTCATGTAATTCTGTAAGTAACTTTTTGTTTATTTTATATACTCGTATTACCGTTTAAAGTTCTGTATGTATTTAATGCTGTTACACTCATGCACATACACACACACACACACACACACACATTCACATACCATACACCACAAAAAGCAAAGTCGGTTATAATAAATTTATATTTTCAGAACCCGCCCTGAAATAAGATCATAACATCTTTTAGTAAAAGTTGCAAAGAAGAAAAATTGTGTCGGATGCTATGAAAAACTCCGAACCTATTTAACAAGTCGCCAAGCTAATTCAAAAAAAATATTACACAATGAGTGGAATGTAAAAGACACTTCTGTTTGGATTGCTTCAACGAAAAAAAACATAAATGAATGTAGTTTTTCTGTTTCCATCACGTTTTACAAAATGTAACAAATTAAAAACGTTCTTTATGTTTATTTTTCATCCCCAAAATAAGCATAAAACGACCTAATTCAGTGCGGCAGACTGCATTAGACCCTCTATTTTATTGTAGTTAGTTAATATCCAAAGCCAAGCAAATCATACATATTTGACATGAATCACATATTTTTAACAATGATAGTTTTATGACCAGATGTACAACGCTTTGTACTGCTGGAATGGAAAGAATAGAAAAGTCCGATTCTTCCGTCCGGAACTTGTCAGTATTAGTTTCGTTAAAGATATTCGAATTTGCGCTAATGAAACGGTTAAAGGTAGGATATTGGTGCTGTTTATATATTATTACTTATTATATTAAATTTATTTACTATATTAAACCTTCATTTTTATTATTTTATCAGCTGTCAATAGGTATACGCTTTTATATCTTGCAGTATATACTTAGATTAAAAATCTGATGAAGTTGTTAATAAATAGGCACATTGTTGCAGCTGTCTTTACAGTGTCCCGCTATGGAAAGCCAGTGATCTTGATTGGGCATTACAGATATAATAAGAATAACAGAAGTCGTGGACTTAAGGGATTTTGGACTTGCAGCAGGACCCGAAGTAGTTCGTGTCAGGCCACCCTTATAACATATGATAATATTATTATTGAGAGTAAAGGCAAACATAATCATTAATTTCTGAAAAGTTTTATGTCACTGAACATTCAAGTTTGATACTAGGCTGAAGACCTGACTAGTAACACTTTATGTGAACATTAAACTTTTTTGGCAATAAGGCCGCCCTTTGTACACTCCGTCTCACATTTTATGTACTCTCTTCTAACTGTAATGTTATAGTGTGCAAATAAAGAGTTTTCTATCTATCTATCTCTCTCTCTATCTATCTATCTATCTATCAAAACATAAAAACAAGTGATGTTTTTCATTTTGTATGTATGTACATATATCATATTACGCTTTTTTGTGAGGTGATAAATAAATAAATATTTCGGACATCTTACACACAACGCCATTTAGCCCCATGCTAAGCAGAGCTTGTGTTATGGGTACTAGACAACTGATATAAATACATATAAACTTTTTAGTATGTAAATACGTACATATTATACATAGAAAACACCCGAGCTCCGAAACAATTATTTACAGACCATACAAAAATTCGGTTCAACCCGGCAATCGAACCCGAGATCTCAAGCACAGCAGACGCATACGCTATCACTGCGCCACAGAGGCAGTTCTGAGCAGAAGCTACGGGTATTTGATTAAATAAGTTATTTTGTTAATGGTAAAGGGGCTCTTTGCAATTGGTCACGTTAAGCTGTCGGTGCCGGTTGTTATCATAGGATAACAGTCGTGAAGCTTACTTGAAGGCCTTTGGGTGGCTTAAAAACATTCAACGACAAGATTACGTAGCCACAACGTACTCTTGCCAGTGCCCAACCCGCTCTTGGCCAGCGTGGGGACGTATGGCCTTAACCCTCTCCTGAGAGGAGACCCGAGCCCAGCAGTGGGACGTTATGGGTTGTTGATTAATTGATTAATTATTTTCTTAAGGTAGAATCTCACTTATAAAAAACTAATTGCCTAATTAACAATATTTTTCTCAAATAAACAAAGATGAAATAATGTGAAAGAATAAAGAAATCAATTTATCATTTATTTTTTATATGAATAATTCAATTTCGATTTGTAGTTTTCCAATTTTTCATGCTTTGTGTATTTGCCATTTTACTTGATGGCAATTGTCAATTTTACTACATGATTTATATTTAATATTTTACATTTATATAAGAGTTAATTTAAAATAATTTAACAGAAAAAACATAACGATAGTGTTTTTATTGATTTCCAGGTACAGCAATTCAGTTTCACTCTGATTCTGAGCCAAGATTTACGCTGTCAAGGCTTGGCGGGCAAATCCTGGAAATAGGCAACTGTCGTTATTACAAGAATAATAGAAGCAGTGGTATCAAAGCAGCTTGGTTTTGTAGTAAAAGACGTATCGGTTGTCGAGCGTCACTTATAGTAGTCGGCACCACTATTATTGCCGTAAGAAACACTCATTCTCACGATATTTAGGATCTTATGTACTTTGTGACTACTACCACAGCAGTCTACGAAGAGTAAGTTTGCAATTGCAAAAATTTGGGGAAACCTATAATAATAATAATAAATATTTCGGACATCTAACACACAACGCCATCTAGTCCCAAACTAAGCGGAGCTTGTATTAGGGCTACTAGTGATCTTTTTTTTTGTAAATACATTATCATATTATACATAGAAAACACCCAAACTCCGAAACAAATATTTGCAGATCTTACAAACACTTGGTCCCACACAGGATTCGAACCCGAGACCTCATGGACAGCAGTCGCGTACGCTACCACTGCGCCACCGAGGCAGTTAAATGTCGGAAGACAACACAATTGCGACCCCGGTGTCAATTAAGTAAACATACGCATATTACTATTTTTTTATATTTTACATTTAGTTATTATAAGTTAAATAAAACTAGCATACTACTACCTAATTACTATTGTGTTGCAAGTTATTTAAGTTTAAGATTGTGAACAAAGGCTATTAAAATTGTAGATTTATGTTTATATAAAATATTCGAAGTTTATTGTTATTTCTATGTGGATTATTATTATTAAAAGCTAATAGTTTTGTGTACAAGAGTTTTAATTTCGGTGGCAATTAATGAACACATATTTCAATACGTATATATATACGGTCTATATATATTTACATAAACCTTACAATTACCTACATTAATTGTGTTCATACTAATAGTATCAGTAGTAGGGTTAGTATATCAAGAAACTGAGGCAGTGAATCCACATACTTTATAGAGCTTGGTCAAAATTTAGTAGCAGGTTCATTTTGTTGATACAAAATGTTCAATAATTGCGAAGATAACTCGCTTAAAACCATTCCACAACACACTGCTTAAACTTTATTGTCAAGTAATGTCTATATGTCGGATGAATATAATCAATTACAATTATATATTAATATTTGTCTCCTTTATATGGAGTGGCCCGTGTTTATTTTTTTATGGTATAAGGGGCAAGCGAGCAGACGTATCGCCTGATGGTAAACAATTACCGTCGCCCATGGACACCCGTAACACTAGAGGTGTCACAAGTGCGTTGCCGGCCTTTGGGGGATGGGGACGGGGATAGGGGGAGGGATTGGTGTACGGGCCTCCGGTATCCTCACTCACTCGATGAAACACAGCGCAAGCGCGGTTTCACACCGGTTTTCTGTGTGGCCGTGGTATCACTCCTGTCGAGCCGGCCCATTCATGCCGAAGCGTGGCTCTCCCACGGTTTGTGTAACGTGTCCAGCAGATGTTTGTTAAAAGCTGTTCACTGTTACTTTTATGTAGAGTCGCCTGTTTATGTGCGATCGCTCTACCCCTTCGCTAATAATATCATAAGTACGTTGACAATTTGAATAGTAGAGATTACTGAAAGCTTATTTAATAATCCAAAATTCCATAATTACTATTATGTACTACAAACTACGCCCGGTTTTACTCGCGACTGTTGATGGTCCTTAATTATCCCACAGGAACATTACATAATCTACACAAGCTAAAATGAAAAAAATTATAAACCTCCTACACATTGAATGGAGTAATCATACTCCAAAAATGCCTTTCATCATTTTGGAAAAAAGCTGATACTCTAACATTGCTGGACCGATATTTACCAAACATAGCTAAGAAGCAACGCAAGGAAACTGGCTTCCAAATGAAAAAACCGCATCGAAATCGGTCCATTCGTATGAGAGCCACGAGGCCACGCGTAGATATCGATGTCAAACTCATAACACTCTTTTTGCGTCAGGGGGTTAGTAAAAAGTAGCCTATGTGATATCACCAACAAACAAAACAAACACCCAAACTTATAAAATTTCGTATTTGTATTATTAATTAGTAAGACTGAGAATGAAATTACTGTATCACTATCCCATGTCAAATTAACCTTTTTGTGTAATTTCAGCAGTAATATTTACAACTACACGCACGGGCAGGCCCGTTCTTATCGTAGACCAATACAGATATTACAAGAACAATAGAAGTCGAGGCCCCAAGGCAACATGGTTCTGCATACGCAACAGCAAAAGGGGGGACACAAGTCCTGGATGCAAAGCGTCTATTACAACTGTGGACGAAACCATTATCAGCCTTAATCACGAACACAACCATTATTGATTAACATGAAAATCCTAGGTAGTATTAAAAACTGTTTTAATTCGTAAATTTCCTATACTTTTAAATTATGCAAGAGTTTGTCACAGTAAGCTATATGTCTGCATGTGGTGTGGTTCAATAGGTCGCCACGCCGCTTTCTACTGTGCCGACTGTTGTGGGTTCGAATCCACACACGACAACGCTTTGTGAATTTGTGTGATATAACTCTGGGTATTTAGTGACTGTTTCATGTATATTTGTGAAATCCCCCGCGACACAGCAAGTATATTCCTAAAGCGGGAGATATCTTTTTAGATGAAATGATAAAATTTGTATTTTAAAAGTTTGTTGATTATAAAACTCTATTATATATGTTGGTTTAGTTCAATGATTTTTGTCTTAAAAGGTGGTCTGGCTGCTGAGTTTAGGATCAGCTCCAATGAAAAAACCCCCTAATTAGTCAATCGTACAGACATAATCAATAATACTAATGTCACCAAATATTATGTTATTATTTTGCATAATTTTCACCTCTTTGTTTTGGTTGTTCATTCAAAGTTAAAGTGGGTATTAATTATAATGTGAAACGAAACGTTCGTGGTGTTATTTAATATTTATTTTAAAGTTGAGCATTATCATAAGGATTTATAATAAACATAAGACTTGACTCAAGGAGCTGAACTTTCCTCCACAAGTCGATTACATTTGTATGATTTTATTTTCACTTCTTAATAAAAGTTAAAACACCATGACCTATCTTTTTATACGATGTTATCATACAAATAAATTGTCCCAGTCCCTTGGGATAGCAACGAGATAACGAGAACGAGAACGAAACTTAATGCACAACCAAGTCTATAACTATACCAACTAACCAGCCTACGGCCTAGGCATATACTTCATTTTGTCGATTTCAAAAATATACCTGCGATAAACTTATTCAATAAGTTAAGTTTTATGAATATATAAGTGTAAATTGCAACTCACTGTAATGTTAAATTTGGTGACTGTTCTAAATTATTGTTTGTTTTTAGGGCCCATATTTACGATAACTAGATTTGGTAAACCAGCTATTCAAATGGGAAAGTATCGCTTCAATCGCAATAACAGAAGCAACGGACCGAGGTGTTTGTGGGTATGCAGCAGAGTCAGTACCGGGTGCCGGGCTACTATCATTACTTTCAATGACGTCATAATCAGGGAAAAAGTCGTTCATAATCATTAAGTTTGAAATGGCAATTTAAATCATCTTTCAAATAAGATACTAATCAAAATATTCCCTGTAGTTGAGATTATTTTACTATTGGTAGAAATTGCGCTGAATAATATGTGTGTTATAAAAATATTTTAAGAGTGTAGCGATTCATTTATTATCATTAAATACATTTTCATGTGCAATATAGATACTTTTTTTATTAAAAAAACCCTAGTGACGTTTGTTACGAGTCACCTTTTTGTTTGAAGAGAAAACTTCTTAAGCGGATTTGTGCACTTTTTAGTGGTGGTTAAAAAATGTTAAACTCGCGTCAGGACGCATGACCTAATGGAAAATTTGTGAGATGGAGGAAGAGTAGACCATAAATTGTTGTAGCGTGTCTAACTCACTCACATTCAAATATATTTTTATATGAATACCTAAAACATTGTCAAATTCATATTTGTTTAAAACTGTTTATATATATATCGAATAAATGGCAGTACTAATTAGTTTTCCTTCAATCAAAAAAAATTGTTTGTTTGTAAAGTAAATCATGTAAATTAAATTAAAACTATTTCAAGCCAAATCTCTTGCCTACGGTGTACACCGACACTATTATTTAACGGTGGGTGCACACGGACAGTGAGATCTTTACCGACGAGATACTTACACCGTTATAAAAACTGTGTTAAAAAATTACGATAGAACTGAAAACTATTCCATAAAGTACACTGTATATCGTGTGTTCATGTGTAATGAAAATAGACAAATAGAATTACTGTGTGAGACTTTAGCTGCACAATAAAAGGTACAGTAAATATCTTACACCACATAGTTATGTTTGTGTACAATAGCGTAATAAATGAGTATTGTATTTTACCACATACTTCAATCAATCATCAGCCTATCGCAGTCCACTGCTGGACATAGGCCTCTCCAATTTCACGCCACTTAGTTCGATCTATGGCTTCTCGCATCCACATACTTACAGTACTTTTATACCGATAATTTAAGCAATTCGTGCAAAATTATTCCCTAACCATTCCAACACGACACACCTCGAAGGTGGCATGTCGTACTCGAATTGACTAAAACAACCGCACGCCGTCTCGTGAACTAGAGGCCGGGGAAGAAAGGGAACCCCTGGAACTTCGGCGTACCTCGGGCCACATACGGTTTGTAGATGGCCCTCTCCTGTGTGAAAACCCCGATATTTCCCTCGCCGTCTTCAACAGATGGAGCGCGAACGATGCGGAGCGCGCGCACCCTCCACCCGAGTGTCACAAGTTACCTACTAGTATCCGTATTAACCAATTAAGCTATTTAAATTCTTGAGTTCACCACTGCGGCCGTGCACGAAATTACAAAATTATAGCATAATGAAAGATATTCTTTGGTCCAACAGTAATGTTTTCAATGCTCATTTTTAACCGATATAAAAAAGGAGGAGGTTCTATTTTACCTATTTTATCCACCTATTATGTAACCATTTGCAACCGAAACGTTCAAATGGGAGAAGGTTCTCAATACGGATGTCTTTATTTTTTTATATAACTCCATCACTTAGAGACGGATTTGTAAAATAGTTCTTTTTTTATAAAGGCATATGGCGACAGTTCCTTTAAAAATAGTATGATGATGAGTTTTGGAAACAGACAACGAAACTCTTCACAAAATACCAAGTTTCGTGCTAAGCTCAAGTGGCTTCCGATACGTTTTCGCCGAAATCTGCATATTCTTTCTCTTTTATACAGTGTTCTGTTTTATCCTCACACACCCCCTTATCTCAAAGAACGATTTCAGTTCTTAAAAAATACACATTGCAGGGACCTGAGATCATCGGAAAAGTTAATATTAAAAATGCCACCACATTCCACTCAATTTGCAGACAAATCTTTCACGATACAGACAGTAAGGCTTTGGAACAACTTGCCTGAGAGCATTCGACAAGCAAAAACCTTAACTGTATTTAAAAAGCTGGTGAAGGAGTACTACTTGTCATTGTCAATACTTAAATAGGATATTTATGGATCTGTATATTTGTTGTATAGTTATTTGTGTAGGTTTCTGTTATTTCCTTATTAATTCACGTGTATGGAGAACGAGTGTGTATTTGAGAAGGTATAAACCTCTATTGATTTGTTTTTATTATTGTTACTATTTTCATTTTGTTTTTCTCTTTTATTCCTTTTTTTATTTTTTAAATTCTTATTGTATTAATTGTGTGTACTACTAAAAATCATACATAACAATCTGATGTCCATGATGGTTGTCTGGAAGAGATCGCCGTGAGCGATAAGACCGCCAATTGTTGCAGTAATCCTTTTTGTAACTCATTTTATTTAGTATTTTTGTAATATGTACGCAATGAAGATAAATAAATAAATAAATAAAAATGAAGCACACGCAATGATGACGCAAAACAATGCAGAACCACGATTGTTGTTCTGCATAATTATGCAATACGCAATCCCATAGTAATGTTTGATGTCGGTTTAAGTTTACTGTGAAAAAGATTTTTTTAATGTTAATTCGGATATCTTTAAAATCCTCAGAATTATTTGTATCGATGTGGTATTTTATTAATCTAATCGTTTTATAATTAATATTTCAATCTAACAAGTTACTTTTTTCAGGTCCAGTTATCACTCATACAAAAAGGGGCACTCCACTTCTTCAAGCTAATGGCTATAGGTACAACTGTAAGCGAAAACTAAACGCTAGGACCTACTGGATGTGCAACAAGGCACCTCAAGGCTGCCGGGTTTCCATAGTCACTTACGATGACGTCATCATCAAAGTCAAGAATGAACATAATCATCCGTAAATTAAATTTATAAAATACTAGTTTTTCGATGAGTTAAATGCCAATAATTTTTCAGTTTCAAAATCGTCTGCAAGTAGAGCTCAATGTTTTAAGCAGTCACTTAGCTGCTTTTTACATTGGTGTTATGGGATCAAACGGGACACATAAATCTGGGTGTTTTTTGTTTCCGTTTAATGTAAAGTCCTCTGTGACATAGGGATATTCCTAAAGCGGGAGTTATCTTTTCACAATAGTAGTATTGTTCTTGACTCCAGTAAACTTAGCTACATTGACACTGTTGTCAAATAGAGGCGTGAAGAGTTTGTCAGTTGCTTAGAAAAAATTATATGACCAGTACGAGCACTAGGTCACTTTATTCAGATAGATAGATCTCTGTAAAATTGAACTCTTTAAAGCAATTAACTAAATGTAAGGGGTTTTATTAAAACCTGTACTCAAAGCTAAAGTGCACTTTATTTACTATAGTTTTATCAAATTATTTAATTTATTTATAAACTGAATCTTAAATCTTATTATCCATAGATTCACACTCTTAATACAGTGAGACAAGACAAGTACGGTGCACTCTTCGCTGCTTGAGTTTTGCCATGATAAGTTTAGTATACCCGTTCGTCCCATAGCATATTTTCTCTCTCAATCACTAGCTGATGAAAACTACAATCAGAAGCGTTAGCAGTCAGCATGTTGGATTTTATTCATCTATATTGTTCATCTACTTCTGTCTGTTAATTACAATTATAGGTGAGCAGAACATTTATCAAGGGGCGAAATACATACGGTGTCGACACCATTAGCACTATTAATTTATTCATTAAGATGCACTCCCACATTACACATATTACGCTTAATTTAACGATATAAGGCATTATCTTTGATATTTATGACAATTAGGGTGTACATAGTACGTTTATTAATTCTCTCTCTCTCTCTTACTCTCAATTCCAAACTGCTAACCTAACTCAGTTTCATTTATTTGGTAAAGTATGTTAGTATAAATATATAACCGTGGGAGAGCCACGCTTCGGCATGAATGGGCCGGCTCGACTGGAGTAATACCACGGCCTCACAGAAAACCGGTGTGAAACAGCGCTTACGCTGTGTTTCATCGAGTGAGTGAGGATACCGGAGGCCCATATCCCAATCCAACGCCCCCTATCCCCCTCACCATCCCCCTTCCCCCCAGGCCGCCATAGTGGGGGTCACCATGCTGCATTGTTCTTTTTCGCATTGAGGATGGTGACCACCACTCTTGGATTCTGCTCATGCTTTCCATCAGGCGGGCAGAGTCATTTTGGCAGCTTAAATATAAAAAAAAAGAAAAATAAATATAAATGGCAAAAGACATCAATTCTATTGAATAATGCATGTTATGAAATGTGTATGTTAAAAATATTTATAGTAAAGTCTTCAACCGGCAGTAAAGCCTGAGGGAGGTGGTTGTCGTTACGTGAGAGGAAACTTTCAGAATTAGAATTTTCACATCATTACATCAATATCTTTTAAAAGTTTACTCCAAAAAAAATCCCAACTGAAATGCATGCTATTAGTTGGATCTCTCCTGTTTAAGTTTCAAATGCTTAATTGCAGTTTAGAAGACTTATTTATTCCATAAATGTTAAGAAATCCTGTTAACAGTTTTATTCAGTGGTGGTCAGTGTTAAAACAAATTATTTAAAAGTAGATATGTTGTAAATGTTAAAAATAACACCGCCCAACATTTGACAAACAAGATCATGAAACTAGGTGGGGTATATGTATAGTATATAGTAGAATAATAGCATATTGTAGATATAGTTAGTTAGGATTATTATTAGTTAGAATTAGTATTGTAGTTCCTGTATGTAAGCATTAGTAAGAATATAAAGATATTCTTCACCCTTTAAGCCTTATCACATAATATATGTAGGTACATTTGAATTTCTTTCCATTCTGTTGTTTCATAAAATTTTAAGTGAATTCGTCGTTTTCTTTTTTCAAATATTAATGAATCTTTAATGATATAGTTGTACAAATAAAATCGTTACATGGAATAAGTGATTTTCTTACTTTCAAGTATCACTTTTATATATTGACTAGTACTGCCCATTCTGTATACATTGAAACTGAATAATATTTTAGGCTCTTCATGTGAAAGTTATGTTAAATTTACTATGGAAAAACGTTGAAACTGCGGCTCATAAAGATTTTGATATCAAAATGAATCGGATAGAAGGCATAATTATAAATGTGGGTTACATATTGAGTATTACATTTCTGTTACATAATTATCATAATGGTTATTTAACTTTTAATTGTTATTTCTAGCAATTTTCTCCACTACGCTCAAAGGACGACCGCGTCTACAAATTGGTAACTGTAGATTCAATTTTAAAAATGGCGCCGGAGAAAGACTGTATTGGAGTTGTAACCAGGCTCCGTACGGATGCCGAGTATCAGTAGTGACAAATGGTGACACAGTCTATTTTATAAAAAATGAACACAATCATTTGTGCAATTAATTCAAGTTATTCAGATAAATTAAAATAAAATATTTACCAACATGTTAGCTTTTTGTTTTATTTTTTTTTTTGTCTTTACCAGCTGGATTGAATATATTTTTATTATGTCTTAAAATAAATTTGTAAAATCGAACGAAGAAGGAATCCCATGGCAATTTTTTACGTTGATCGATTAATTATTACGATTTCTTACGAATATGTAATGATTTGAGTGAAATTGAATACTGCAGCAAGCAAATTGGCTTAAAAACCTAAAAATATGTACCTAAATACGGTAGAAATAAGCCTTTATTAATAAGATGTACACTTCGGCTACCTTATTAAGTAATACGGGGTACAAGTTACTGGAACGAGAACGATTGTATATCTTAGAACTAAACTGATCCTGGAGACAGCCGCTGGAATGAATGGCCCAGGGTTGGAGCATTAGTATCTATTCGGTAATTGAGCTTTATTTTATAAATAGTTCTTTCTTTTAATACTAAAATTTACAAAGTGTATGCACATTTGAGTGAATCCAATGACAGTATTTCAGGAACATGGATCAACGTTATCGTATCACAAATATGTGATTTATACAATTACTGCTCGAGTATGTGCACAAGTTTATTATTTCGCTTATTAAAACTTACAACCATTAGTCAATATCTTGTTTAGCATAAACCTAATACTTTGGAACAAAACGTCCATATACTAGGATATGTAAATAATTATGTAGGAAATGGACTAACTTAAATATTACTGTTATAACAAAAAATATTACTAATAATATTTCAATTCAACAGCGCCTACATTCACAAACACAAGACACGGAACGTTGTTACTAAATATGGACAACAATAAATACAACCTTAAACGAGCAGCTGGTGAACGAAGATATTGGATCTGCAACAAAGCATGGCGAGGCTGTAAAGCTTCTGTCATCACATTTGGACGTGTCGTGTTAAAAACAAACAATTTTCATATTCACTCTTAAACAAGTTTATGAATTATCCTAGATTTTTACTCCATAATATATATATATATATATATCATCATCATCATCATCATCAGCCTATCGCAGTCCACTGCTGGACATGGGCCTCTCCAATTTCACGCCACTTAGTTCGATCTATGGCTTCTCGCATCCAGCTCCTGCCAGCCGTCTTGCGCAAATCATCGCTCCACCTGGCTTGTGGACGTCCTATACTACGTTTTCCGAGACGCGGTCTCCACTCAAGAACTCGTTTACCCCAACGGTTATCGGTTCTTCGGCAAATGTGGCCAGCCCACTGCCACTTCAGCTTGCTAATCCTGTGGGCTACGTCGATGACCCTGGTTCTTTGTCGGATCAACTCGTTTCTAATGCGATCCCTTAGAGAAACGCCGAGCATATACCGATACCTCTCCATTGCACGCTGAGCGACTTTGAACTTATGGACCAGTCGAACCGTAAGTCCACGTTTCGGCTCCCTATGTCATATATATATATAATCATTATGTATTTAGAGAAAAAATCAATGTAAATAAATTTCTTCAAATCTTATAACGTTTCGTACGTATTTTTTTTCAGTACTGATTTCGTTTTAAGAGTTAGGATGTATTTTGTTGTTTTAATATGTAATACATATTTGTTTTTATCTGTTTATCAGGGGCGATGATTTTCTCGCAGACAGTGCATGGCAAGCCACTATTGATTATAAATCACTACAGGTTCAATTTCAAACACATGGTTGGCAGCCGCACGTACTGGCAGTGCAATAAGGCGTGGAAGGGCTGTCGTGTTTCCATTACAACTGACGGGAAAACTGTTGTTAACATTAAAAATTTACACAATCATCCGTGATGTCGGCTATCCCATATTTACTTTCTTATATGAATGTAAAGGTATGATACCTATACTTTAGAATTGGTAAGTAGCTATACAATCATGTGTGAAAATTAAATGATTTTAAACACTATATGGGATGTTTTCTATGAAAATGTCCTGGTTACATTTTACAGAAAGTGTGAGTCGGCCAATTTTTTTTAACTAGTCGCAGTATTATTTTAATTCTATAATTTAGTGTCTAAGACGAAAAGGCTTTAACAGAAGATTAGACCAGGGCTGTTCTCCTTTGATTACTATTTTTATTATTAAAATTATATAAAATCTATTATTAAAATTCTTTATCGATATCGACATCAATTTCATACGTACATTTTCCTTTCAGTTTTTTATGAGAATTGCTGTGGCAGAACTTATCTTTGGCATAAAGGTTACTGGTACAGAAAGCATAAGGTGTTTGGCAAAACAATATGGTGGGTGTGCTACAAACGAACTTCTATAAGATGTACAGCCTCCTTGATCACTCACGAAGGAAAACTGATGAAGACCAGCTCTAAACATTCACACGAAAAAATTGTCTGGCAAACAGCCTTCAAAGGACTCTTAAGTTAAATAGAAAGTAGTTCTAGAATCGAGAGTATAAATTTGTAAAGTAGTTGCTTAAGATAATGAAATAAGAACACAGAACTTTAAGTATGACGATAGCTTCTGCTAATGTCTTTTTACATCTTCTCTTCCTCCTACCTTTTATTATTCCCAAGATTTGGGGTTGGCTACTAGCTCAATCGGTTTTACCTGAATATCAGTTTTGCCACGGAGCGATTGGCATCGGACCTTCGCAATCCCAAAGGTGAATTAAATTCGAAGGTTGATAATTTTACATGACAGAAATGTAATTCAAACACTCACTTTGTAACATGTATGTAGTTTACACGGGAATTGCATTTGTAGATAGTGAAAAAAAATTTTAAAATACATTTAATGAATTGGCCCTTTTCATAACACGTAATTTTTAGTTAGGGATAATGAAAGAATAGAGAAAAGACTTGTTCGGCTGGGGTGCAAAATAGCTTAAAATTTTAAACAATTAGTACATATTTTACATTTAGACAAAGTTGTAATAATTACTATTATTTTTTTTGTTGTATACAAGCACGGGTGCAAGCGAGCAGACGAATTCTAAGCGCTATTTCACACCGGTTTTTTCTGTGGTCGAGCCGGTCCATACGTGGCGAAGCGTGGCTCTCCCACGATAAAATAATTTTGAATTATTTGTGGATTGTATTTACAAGGTAAAAGTTCTTGACATGCTTTTTAAAAACACAATTAAAAATTAACGTCTCTTGCATCTTCCATTGAGAAGTTGTAGCTTAATTAAGCTCTAGGGCTTAATTTGGTTGGAAAACTGCTCGAGTTGATACTGTCATGATTATTAGTTAGTGGCAAATATTAGTATTTAGGTGTATGCAACAGTTTCGATCAGTATTCAATTTGTCGTAGACCTTCATAGTGTGTTAAATGAAGCCCTGTTGTAGATGTAGATTATCATAAAATGTCTCTATTTGTTACGAGCTTTTTATTCCAAAATTCGCTAAATATTAAGCAAAGTTCCTAAAGTGGCTCTTAATTGTCTGTAAATTGAGTTCACTCTTGCTTTTATGTGTTTCTAGTCTCTTGGAATTATGACCTTTGTGCAATATTATTATTGTTTTCTGCAATGCAATATCTATTTTATATATTCCAGCAAAGTTGACTGGTTATTTTACGGTTAATTCTGCTTTATTAAATATGTTTATTTTTAACTAGTATAAACGTGTGTATTTGATTGCTAATAAAATAATTTAATCAAAAGATTATTATTTCATTTTTTTTTAAATATAATAAAAAGTAATTAGAAAAAGTTTTTGTTTTTAAAAACTCATTGCTTAGTATCGAATTGTGTCGTAGAAAATATATTTAGGGAAGTATGTTGTTGCTCCACTACATGTGAACGAAGAAATGCAATTGTGATGAACTTCTGTTTCGCCAAAAGGTTAAACTTACAAATGTTAATTCATAAAAAAAATATATTGTGAAGAAGTTAAAATTATTTTTTTCTTTCTTCAGTGTCATATGTGGAAGAAAATGGCAGAGTTTACGTCTATTGTGACGGTTACCGATTCAGAAAAAATAACCAATCGGGTGATAAAGTGTGGTGGGTATGCACTCAAAGGGAATCTAAGATGTGTTCCGGTTCCTTAGTGACATATGCAGGTCACTTTGTAAAGAAATCTTTGCACACACATCCACCAAAATGTCTGACCAATTCAAAATTATTTGTGTAGTTGTAATATAATTTCAGTAGATAATACGAACTGATTAATGTAATACATTATTGAATGTATGTGTTTGTTTTGTAATGTTCTTAATAATTTTATTTTGTAATGTTGTTTTTTAATTTAATTCAACTTAAATTATTTGTTCACATAAATAATTTTTACTCAATAACTGTAAGTTAAGACTAGGAAATCCATTAGGGTTGTGATTAGACGCTTTATGTAAGTAGTTTCTATTAAAAAAGATCAATTGTTCCGAATAATATATTATATTTTCTTAATTACGACGTGGTTTTCAATTTTTTTTATAGTACGTTAAATGGTGAAATAACAAATGGAACCCTAAATTCATCGTAAGATCCTATGTGTGGGTATTACACCAAGAGCCGTCATTCGTACGTTGCTGACCATACAAATATATTGGTCAGGAGTTACAATAAACGCTACGCGAAGAGGATTTGTGAGCTGTCTTCAGCATCAGAGTCTTTTGAATGGAGTAAATGACAAAACGGGACAGTTTAGTAATTAACTACGAAT
Organism: Hyphantria cunea; assembly: GCA_003709505.1. NCBI lineage: Eukaryota > Metazoa > Arthropoda > Insecta > Lepidoptera > Erebidae > Hyphantria > Hyphantria cunea. The sequence goes on from PKRV01002958.1 coordinate 513,231, forward strand.
GTCCATGGAAACCTGCAACTCAAGAAGTTCAAGTGTGATACAGCTCTTTAAATATTCCTCTCTTAGGATTATTGCAGGGCATACTGTAGGTTACTTTCTCGTAGAAATCAATGAAAGACTAATTAGAACCGTTTTTATGTGAGGCTTTATTCTTCAATCTTCAAATCTTCTGAAATAATTGAAAAGATTATTTTGAAATCATTTTTGCTGGGGAAAACTCGTACTCCCACACACCTTTTCCATACCAATTTCAGACAGAGGTATCGTGCTTAGTTCATAGGAACAGCACCAATGATTAAATATGAGTTTTTATTTTTCCATATTCAGCTTTTTTAGTTGTAAGTAAACGTCAAGAATTAAATATTAGATAGAATTTAAGGGTAAATATAAAAATGTGTACAAAACTGTTAATATTTTTTTTTTGACAGTGACATACGTGGAGTCTAGAGGCAAAATTTACCTTTGCTTTAATGGTTACCGGTACAGGAAGAATAACCAATCAAAATTAAAGATTTGGTGGGTGTGCGTTCATAGAGTTGCACAGAACTGTTCAGGATCTTTAATGACGTGTAGATCTTTTGTGAAGACATTACGTGGCCATACACATGCACCGAACTAAGACGAACCCTTTTTTTACCACTCTTTTATTGGTTTCACTTGTATGTTTGTTTGTAACCGAAGTTGCATTTTTAGGTCTTTTTTTGCATACTTATTAGGTCAGCTTCTACTTTGAAGAAGCAACTGACGTGCTATTGTTTTAGTGAACTGGGATTTTCTCTGTAATAACCTGATAAAATACATTGTTTTTTTTTTATTATTGCATTATTTTAAGAAAAATGATACCGTGTACGTTTCCTATCATTCTGAACAATATGATGATGTGAAATCGTTCCAGTACTTAGTTAGACACCCAAATAATTTAAAATAAATTTTGAAAATTTTATTAGGGAACCTTAATACCCCAACAAAGCCCAGGGCGTGGTACCTTTTAAAGGACTTTTAAAAAAATTCTAATTGGTAATTTGTAAACACAATTGATTTGTAAACAAATATGATTCAGATATCTATTTTTGAAGCATTAAATCTTAAAGCACTACTTTTGTTATCTATCGTCCTTTCTCTCCTAGTCAAATAGTTGTTGAAGAACTGAAAAATTCACTATAGGTCAATTTACGCAAGTATAAAGATTTAAAGGGAAGACTATCAAAATGAAGTAGAAAAACGAAAAAAAGCTGCCATCCCTCCGCGTAGGTCGTTTCATCTCTTACTAATAAATTAATATACTCCGTCACACTGTAAATATGAGTAAAAATATAACAGAATAATAGCGACTGGCGTGCTTTGCACTGTCACCCATACCAAGAGTCCAAGACCATTTAGATTTTACAATGTTAATGTTCATTAAGTTTTTAATATTGTGTGATGTTAAGTGTATAAAAACATAGTTTGTATAAAGCTTTTTACTCTTTCATTTAAAAAAATGTGAACAAGACCAGAGGCCCAACAATGCAGAAGCATCACTAGGCCGTCATGGTGTGTGTCGCCTCGATAAGGTCTACTATATTAAGTAGTGGCCTCGTAATTAAATCACATAAGTTAAAAAAATATAAACAAAATGTTATTTTTGCAGAAAAAGTATTCATAGAAAACAGTGGTGAGTGTTCGTACCTGTGGTTTCATGGCTACCAATATACAAAGAAAACCGTTTCTGGCAATTGGGTTTGGTGGGTTTGCAGAAAACGCAAGTTGATGCGATGTCCAGCTGCCATGTTACTTATAACGGACAACCAATTCAGATCACTGTTAAGAAACATACTCATAAAAACTATTAATCGTTTTACTAACATTAAATATGGAGTTTTTTTACAGTATCTGGTTAGGCACAAATGTCCACAACCACAAATTATCCCTCTAGGCCACCCTAGTGCGGGTCACCATGCTGTGTTATCCACTTTCGTAATGAGGATAGTGACCACCACTTTTGGATTCTACTTTCCATTTGGCAGATAATACTTAAAAAAGCTTCTGATTTATGCTTCAGTTCTCATAAATAGGTATATAAAAATACTTGAAACTTACTATTCGCTTATCTGTTTTTTATCTGCTGTATTTCATCTCGTATATGTCATTTAAAGAAAGGTTTTCACTTCGTTAGTTTCAAAACACACTAAAAATTTCATGACCAAAATGCACTAAAAAGTAAATAATTTCTCAAACTTTACATTTAAATTCCTAGCGAGAGAAAATAAAGTTGTTATTATTATTATAAATACAACTTAGAACTGCTTATTTTAGATTGTAATCATGCCAACTTTCATCAACTCAGATGGAATGCTATTAAATTAGTTTAGTAAATCTACAAAGTTATTAATAAAATAAAATAAATAAATTAATGTTCCGGATATCTAACACACTACACATTTAGTCCCAAACTAAGCAGAACTTGTATTATGAGTATCTGTAACTGTAACTGGTAACTGATATAATTACATACATATATATCTATTATTTTCTGGAAATACATACATATCATACATAGAACACACCCAAACTCCAAATTTAGACCTACTATTGACTTTTATATTTTAGTAATTTGGTAATTACTATATTTGCTTCTATTTATATTTCTACGAATCAATGCTCAATGAATTATGGCAAATGTACTGATAGAATCTTTTTAAATTAATACGACACGAGATAGTATTTACTGTTAATAAAGTAATCCAGATCAAGTATTTGTAATATCCTTTGACGTCTCTCGATTTCTAATAAATTTTGAACTAGAATCACAAGTTTAATTAATCAGCAAATGAGAATGGTACATCCTGTACCGCTGGCAATATGTAATTTATAATGAATGGTTATGAGATTTACTCCTTTTATTAACTAAATCATTCTAATTATTTTCATGTCTTTAGCATATTTTTAGAATTGGGCTATATTTTTTTAATTCATTAAGTTGTTACAACTGCAGAAACTCATGTGTTCTAAACACGCCATGCTTTAAATGTACCTATTCTGAACTCTTAATAACGTTGTGTGCCAGATTGGCGAAAATATTTGACCTCATTTTAAAATATATATTACATAAAAAGGCATAAAAAGTAAAAGTGCAACATTTTATTGACCAATCAAAAAAGTCGTACACAAATGATTTTGATTTAAAAGTTATTGTATTACGTGAACTTTTTGACAACAATGACAGCTCGTTTGTGATCCATATATTTCACTGTAATCTAAAAACTAAATTGACTTTGTAACGCAGTGTTGTAAAAATCTGGAAAACGGCCTCTTTGGTCGAGCGGTTAGCGTAAACGACTGCCGATCAAGAGGTCTCGGGTTCGATGCCCGGGTCGGACGGCTGTTGGGTTTTTCAAACAAGAAATTCTTGATAGCAGCCCGGAGTATGAAAGATAGCGGGATTTCCCGCCCGTGCCTCGGAGAGCATATTAAGTCGTCGGTCCCGGTTGTCATGAAAACCTCTGACAATCGTTATTGGGAAGTCATTGCCCTCAAATATACTGGCAACTGTCCACCATCGATTTTAGTTGCACCGTCAGGGTTGCGGAGGTGCGATGCCAGTCGCTCCGTGGAAAAAGTGATATTCAAGTAAAACTGGTTGAACTAGTAATCAATCCTAATTAATCTTGAGAATAATAAAGGCTAGGAAGATGTGTGTGTTGTAAAAATTTGGAAATTAATTTATTATTGTCGCTGATGTTATCGGCCGAATAAATATAAAAACAATCCCTACCATGAGATACGCCATACGATCATCAACAACCCATAATGTCCCACTGCTGGGCTCGGGTCTCCTCTCAGGAGAGAGTTAAGGCCATTCGGCTGGCCAATTGCTGGTTGGGAATTGGCCTTTTAAGCCGCCTAAAGACCTCAAACTAAGCTTCACTATTCACTATACACTTATTCTATAATAACAACCGGGACTGACTTCTTAACGTGACCTCTGAGTCACGAAGACGCTCATGGTAACATGCCACTAGCGGTCACCCATCCAGGTACTGACCGCGCCGGCGTTGCTTACCCTCGGTGATTACTTCTAACGCCGGCATAGGCTTCTAGGCTGGACATAGGCCTCTCCAGTTGCACGCCACTTAGTTTGGTCCTCGGCCTCTCGGATCCAGCTCCTGCCAACCGTCTTGCGTAAATCGTCACTCCACCTGGCCGTTGGACGTCCTACACTACATTTATAGTCATTAGGCGAAAACTCCCTTATGTCTATATCACTATGCCCACTTCTATAGATAAGTTCAGTCTTTCCAAATTATCGCAGAAAGTACTGTTCACCTGGTTTTCATTTTAATAAACAATATAAACTCAGGTAAATGAATATTTTAGAATGATTTGTTTTTATTGAAAACTCATTTTGCTTTTTATTTTTTCCACAGATGCTCATTTTGGGACGTCACTAAGAGGGAACCCCGTTATTCTTGTAGGAAAATATCGTTTTAATAAAGATCGAACAACTGGTGAAAAGGTCCGTTGGTCTTGCGTTAAGAAACGTACATTGCGATGTACAGCATCCCTTATGACGTACGAAGGCGTTATAGTAAAAACGTCTGGCTTTCACAACCACTCTTAAATATGGGTTTGGTTCCAACAAAATAATGAACAACATTGTCACACAAGATACGTAGTTATAAAAAAATCTTTAGTACTCAATTGAACTCAGATTAGTGACTAAATAAAATAAGTGAGGTTTATCTCGTAAACTTAACTGTTCTTCTCCTCTTTATAGAGTAGTGGTGACTAACCATAACGAGAAATAATGCCCTCTTTATTTCTTTATACAATTTGAGTTACTAAATACTGTTCATTAAGAGTATTGGTGCTATGGCAGTGAATAAAAGAACACAAGTATAAGACTTATTCTTGTTTACAGAATAAAATTCACAACAGCAGTAAGATTTGTTGTAACAGAAAAGTTAATAAACATATTTTTAAAGTTAACACTTCTTTAATAATATTAAAGGAGTTATCTTATTAAACTGGGATATTTGAGGTTATTTCGTTTTAATATCTTTCTTTCTTTCTTATCCTACGTTTACAATAACCTACTCCATGCTACTCAAGCATAAGTTTAAGCAAATATATTCTATCTTTAATATGACGTATTGTCTTCTTCGTATTAATACATGCAAATTTTCTGCAAGGAACATGTTTAGGAATTTAACTACTGTTTTCTAATTAATATTGCTTGAAATAAATTTAATTTCAGCTGTATTTACAAATGTTATTGAACTGTTTTTTGAATTATGTTATATAAGTACATTCAAATGATTTTACTTAGTTTGGCCATAAATACTGTTACAATACAAAATAAACGAAATATTACTTTTGAATTTGGAATATATCATTTTTATACGATTGTTCACTCTTATTTTCGCGCTTATATATTGTAAAATATTTCGTGATATTAAAACGGAGTGGGATGATAAAGAGAACCGATTCGATGTGTTTGCATTACATAAAGAAGACAGTCTTTCGACTGGCGGGGCCACAACTGTCGCAAAGCCGGCATCCGGAGGCCGGTTTAACTAGACACTGATGCAGTTTCTCGATTTAATTCTCGATAATTTAGTGGCAACACCTACTGAAATATGTATTTTTTGGACTTTACCATACAAATTCCTACCGAATAGTATATACATACTCTAAAGAACTTTTGCATAGATTAAAAAAAATATTTGATATTGAAAGAGCAGTGAAAAAGCTATAAAAATCTAAAATATAGATTATGTTAATTTATTTTTAACTAGTTTATGCCCGCGGCTCCGCCCGCGTTTATGACGGTTATCGCGGCAAATAGTAGCCTATGTGTTATTCAGATGTATCAGCTATATTAGTGTAAAGTTTTATCCAAATCCATTGATCAGTTTTTACGTGAAAGCGCTCGAGTTTGTATGCATGAATGTTTGTTACTAACATCCATGCATACAAACCTTCGCGTTTATAATATTGATAGGATTATTTAGTCAACCTTTATATTTATTGAATTTAAAAATGAGTAAACATACTAACATACTATTTTTTTAGAAAACAAAAATATTGATATCCTGAGATGCGTAAACAAAAGATAAAGATAAAAGTTTCAAGTGACCTTGACATAGACTGCCGTACTCAAGTGACTCGTTATATGTTTTTGGGTTTAGTTCATTCCAGTTCATTGCATAAACAACTTATATTATAATTGTTAGATAAGAAATAAACACTTATATAAACACTTGAGAATTTTTTTGTTGTGGCCCTCACTGATAGGTATTCTAACGATGGAAGCATTAGAACTGGTCTAATTTTGCAAAATGCAACACAAAGTAAACACATACATAAAGTGTTGAACGATCCATTACACCTAGATATAAATTTAACAAAAAAAACAGAAGTAATTCACCCAATAAACATTTATTTACATAAATACAATTTTTAAAATCCTTCATACGCTTGGTACATAAACATTTGGCTAATCCAAATGTTTATGTACCGGGCTATTGATTGGTATATTAAAACTTGCTCTGTTTGTGGCAGTAAAAGAAATGGCCAATCACGTAGTGTTCGTGCGAAAAAGACGATCGAAGCAGTAAGGGAAATAATTCAAAGAATACCTATCCGAAAGCAAAATATTTTATCTCGGGAGATGAATGTCGCGTATTTAAAAATATGACTTAGGATTTTCAGCCTATAAGAGACGCACTGGTCATTTCTAACTGATAATTTAAAAAAGAATTGTGGGGTAAATTCAAAATAACTACTTAAGCGGTAAGCAAAGGGAGGTCAAAGAAAAAGTTTGGTTACGGATAAGTTTCTTTTTACGATTGAGCAATATTATAATAAAGAAATAACAGTATTTATGCTGAAAGCTCTTAAGAAGCTTTCCAATTAGTAATCAGAGTACAAGGTGGGCAATATCCGACTCCAGCGATGGTTAGGTAGTTAGCTACGAAGGAGTGATTGAGCTATATTTCTGTGAAAAAGGTATCAAAACATCGGCACAGTTGTATCAAGATAACATTCTTAAGAAGATAGTCAAGCCCCTTAACAACACAAAGTTCAATTAATGTTCCTTTCAGTAAGGCTCGGCGCCGGGTCATGAAGCAACCGTGCCCGGAAAGCACCTGCGTCAGTCGGAAGGAAAGGGTCCCGTGCTGCCGCCCTGCCCACTCAAAAAGTAGTCTAGTCTGACTTGACCTTTTATTTTCCAGATACTTCGGAAGTTATATTCTCAACGACTCGCTATGGGAACCCGGCATTGATGATCGATTCTTATCGATTCAATAAACGTAGTGATAGCAAAGGTCTACGCAGAATAAATTGGGTTTGTGCGCGGAAAGCTTTGGGTTGCCCAGTCACTGTCATCACATACGATAATAAAGTTGTTAGACAAAAAGATTTTCATACTCATTAATGACTTATAGATTAAAATGACGAATTAAGTTAATTGAGAATATATTTTCTTAGCGATGAGTATTGTTTTATTATTACACGGAAAATGTGAATTTAACGACTATGTTATGATTAATTTTGCATTAAACACATTGAATTTTTGCTACATTTACAAATTTTATTGATTTATTTTTTGGAACCACGTTATATATATATGTGTACATTCAAATAATTTTACATATACTAATAACAACCATGACACTTTTTTTTTGTGTGAGTACCGGGGTTTGCGGCGGGGCGGTGTGTCGGAATCGAACCGATTAAATCTACACGGTGTGCCACTCTGCGCCTGAGACGGGAGAGTTCCGGGAACAGCTTTCTTACGCCATCCAGACCCCTCCCAGCGCCTGCCCGCACCGAAGCGGGCTCCATCGTCTGATGGTAAACTCTCAATCTAGGCGACGTTAGGCACACGCGTAACGTCGCCCCCTCGCGGCTAGCCTGTGAAGCGGATGGAGGGGAAAACTCGTCCCGACCATCCGCGGCCACACTCAGGGCGGCATGAGGCGCTGAAAGGCGCGCCTCCGCCGCCCCGTTCGCCAGCGACGGATGGGGTCCGAGTGGAGGTCGACCTCCCGGGCCTTCTCCGCCGCCTCCTTCTGCGAGATGACTTCCTCGCAGAAGGTCGCGATCGCGGTAAAACTGCTCTCACCGCCGGCATGGAGCGTACGACGGCCGGCAGCAAGAGATCTCCCCCGATGACTGCAGTGAGGGCCCGACGCTGCGGCGCCCACGCGGGCACTCCGCCATCGTGTGCTAGGTTGAGTCCTTACTGCAGTGGCAGTGGTGGCAGGTGGGACTCAATTCCCTCCGCGCGACCGAGTGCCCGGAGAGCACCTACGCCAGTCGGAAGGAAAGGGTCCCGTGCTGCCGCCCTGCCCACTCGAGGATGACCGTCTGGAGAGCCTCCATGGTAGTAAAGCCAGCACGTGGAGTCTGATGGAGCCAGCACGTGGAGATGGGCCTGTAGGCCGCGACCGAATCGGCAGGCCGTCCCGGCTTCCTCAACAGGACCAGCTTCGCGCTCTTCCAGCACTCAGTGAAGCGTCCGGACGCCAAATTAGCGTCCAACACCTCCCTGTCCGGTACCCCGTCCGGCCCGGGGTGGGGGAATAACCATGACACTTACCTTAACCTGTTAGAACAGCTCCGCTCCCAGTCTGATTTGACCTGTTATTTTCCAGATACGTCGGAAGTTGTATTCTCAACGACTCGTTATGGGAACCCGGCATTGATGATCGATTCTTACCGATTCAATAAACGGAGTGATAGCAAAGGCCTTCGGAGAACAAATTGGATTTGTGCGCGGAGAGCTTTGGGTTGCCCAGTCACTGTCATCACATTCGACAATAAAGTTGTTAGACAAAAGGATTTTCATACTCATTAATGACTTATAGATTAAAATGATGAATAAAGTTAATTTAGAATATATTTTCTTAGCGATGAGTATTGTGTTATTATTAGACGGAAAATGAAACCAAATAAATGTTGGTATTATTTGCCTCTTGTAGGATTTGAAGGATTTTTATAGGCAAACGAGCAGAGATATCGCCTGATGGTAAGCCATTATCGCCGCTATGGACACCCGTAACTCTAGAGGCGTCACAAGTGCTTTGCCGGCCTTTTCAGAAGGAGTACGCTCTTTTCTTAATGGTTTGAAGGTCGTATTGGCCTGGGAATACCGCGGGCGATAGTTCAATCCACCATATTAAATACAGTTAAAGATCCACAGTGAAGCTACATCTCTACGCAACGCCAGAGAGTCTAGCCGAATTGATACTTTCTGGCAATCGACGATTCGAGCCGCTCTCCGTTGAATGCGGTCCGAAGAGATGAGCTGTTACTGGGGTGCCCCCGCCCAAAGATGAAGATAGTATTCCATGTGAGGTCGAACCTGTGCCTTACAAAGCAGAACGTGGTGGGCTGGAGTGAAATCCTGTCTTGATCTGTTGAGCACGTTAAACTTCTTCGAAGCGAACTTGGCCTTACCCAAGGCAAGGCCTTGACCTTTGGAAGAAGCGCTTTGTGCCAGATCCGATCGAAGGCCTTCGCAATGTCCGAACTAACTGCTAAGGCTTCCCCATTAGTCTCAATCGCCGGTGCCAAGCGATGTGTTAGGTATATTAGATGATCACCAGCCGATCGACCCTTACGGTCGCCGTAAGATCACTAAGCAGATGATGACTTTCTAAATACCGCAGGAGGTGACAGTTGATAATGGACTCCATTAATTTCAAGAAGAGAGAAGTTATGGCTTTGGAGCTGTAGTTGGACGGATTTAAGCGATTGCCTTTTTTAAGGGATAGAGGGGACCAGTGTCCGACACTACTGACTGACTACGGCAAAAGGGTAAGAGAGTCGAAAAATACGCGTTAAGACCGGTGCAACTCTGGGGCGAACATCTTCAACAAAATAGGAGTTATTCCACCAGGGCCACTCGACCTATGCATATCATGGAATAAAATAGTTAAAAGCACTGAGCGTTGGGAAAAATGGATATCCAACATACAGCTCTCACACTGCGTAATGGTAGACGGCTCCTGTCGCCTCCATCCCCGTCATTAATCCAATTGGACGCAAAGCGTTTTGCCAGAAGATCGGCTTTTTCATTCGCGTCATAGGACTATCAATTATTTCCTATGTGCAGAGGTGGAATGGAGGGCTTACAGAAATTCCTTTCGATAGCCTTGACAAGAGACCAGAATGCCGAAGTTCCCGAAGTAGCTCGCTAGTCGCCGAAACGCTCAAGTCTCTCGCTAATCCTAGCGATATTCTCCGATTTTACCCTTGCAATGTCTCTTTAGAAGGACCTGGCTGCAAAGTTGTACTGCTTTTTCAAACGCTGGTATTTTGATCTCGTAGCGCCACTGTATCAGCCCAGGTTTGGTAAGCTTCCTGTTAGAAGCCTTTTTGGAATATGAACCAAACTAGGGCCGCCACTACAACTGTCTTCAAGGGCAGGACGCAAAGAAGGACCGCATCTCATCCCAATCTGCTGACCAGTAGTGCCACACACGGAGGCTGCGTGGAGCTTGTGATCGCAGCGGGCATGTGCGAGGCACTGTACTCCGGACAAGGCAATGATCTGAGGAGCCAAGTGGGGTGTTTACGGAGATGGTACGGACGTACCGTAACCATCCGAATAAGAAGTCAGCGGAAGGTCCAGCATTGAAGAATTCTAGCCCTTCCCATCTGGGACTCGCGTAGGCGTGTTAACCAGCTGTGTCAAGCCATATGCCAGAGTAAAGTCGTGAAAAAATCTCCCCGCATAAATCGTTTCATTGGAACGTAGCCAGTCGGCGTTAAAATCGCCAAGTCGGTCGTCTTCAAGATCACTGCGGTGGGGATCTTGTGATGCGTGAAGTCTGCTCAATGGGTCGATCAGTTTCAGCATCACCGCTATGGGACCTATAGAGGCACGAATGGATGCGGAAATGGTCGTCGCTGTCTACACCATAAATGAGTCAAAGATGGAGAGGTCCCTACCTTGCTGCTGAGGCGACGAAAACTGATATTATCTCTAACGTATACACATACTCCGGCTTTCAATTCCCCTTATGATGACGATAAAAATTGTTTTTCGCATTTAAGTTACGTGTAAAACAAGGCACTACGTAAATTAATTACATTCTTAATTTTTTATTTCTTTTGCTCCACTATACCACGCTGGCCACACTATGCAGTGCTGTTGTTCTGCGCACCTTGTACCCTTAGTCAGCTTTTACGACACTCACGGAATGAACACGAACAATCCCATGAATAGAAGTGTTTATTCAAGTCACACTTACACTCCATAGATGACAAATCAACTGTTATTTCAGAAGCTGTCATAATACCGACGCCTCGTGGTTCTAAAAAAAACTGTTGATGAATAACCAATAAATATTTTACAAGAACAAGGAGCGGGGTGAGAATATATATTGGGTATGCCGTAAAAGACCACATGGCTGTACATACATGTACTGTACTTACAGTTTTCTGTCAAGTCATCAAAGTCAAGGGCGCACACTCTGCACAATGCCCATAACATGAGAGAGATGTTCAATTAAACGTGTTATTGTTGTATCTTTATTCCCTTGATGTTTTATTTATCGCTCTACTTTACCTATCCTCGCCTGAATCTATCTTCTACCTTTTCTTGTCTAAAACGCTAAAAACGGTTGCGTTTCCATAGTAGTCCTTGTTATCAGGCAGGTGATCGAAAATAAAAAGCAAGCCTTCAGAATATTACCAATTACAACTATCCCAAATTAAATTGGCATTCTGGCAAATAAATGATGGTGATGATGATTATGAAAATGTGATAATTTTTTTCGAGCCACTAAAAGTTCGTATTAGTTTTAGAAATAAATGCAACTACACTAAAATTTTAATATAGTTCAAATTTCTAAATATTACTTATAATATATTTTAACAATCAACTGCTGGACATAGGTCACTCCTGAGATAGGAGGTTTTAGCTCGCTAAAACACGCTGGCCAAATAGGTTGGATTAAGGTTTGTTGCAAGTTTTGTGGCTGTGTGGTGTTGGCGGTGTCTCTGGACATCACCAACGCCTTTAATAGTCTGCCATTCAGCTGCATCAGCGAAGCACTCCAGTACGACGCGGTGCCAGAGTACCTGAGGTGGCTGATGGCAGACTATTTGGAGGAGCGCACCGTCGTGTACGAGGACCGAGAGCGCGCCTTGAGACGGCGACCCATATCGTGCGGTGTTCAGCAGGGGTCTGTCCTTGAACCACTCCTGTGGAATGTGGGGGGCGTAATTTGTTACGCCAATGACACGTTGGTCACAGCCCGGGGGCAAACTTCCAGGAGGCGGACTGCCCGGCCACCAGGGGAGTCTCTCTGGTGGTCGGGCGCATCGAGGCGCTGGGCTTGCGGATGGCCCTGGACAAGACGAAAGCCCTGCTGTTCCATGGGCCCCGTCNTTTGTTACGCCAATGACACGTTGGTCACAGCCCGGGGGCAAACTTCCAGGAGGCGGACTGCCCGGCCACCAGGGGAGTCTCTCTGGTGGTCGGGCGCATCGAGGCGCTGGGCTTGCGGATGGCCCTGGACAAGACGAAAGCCCTGCTGTTCCATGGGCCCCGTCGTGAGCCGCCCCCTGGCGCCTCCATAGTGGTCAACTCGGTCCTCGTACCGGTTCGGGCCCAGATAAAATATCTGGGCCTGATCCTCGACTTTAGGTGGCTCTTCGATGAGCACTTCCGACAACTTGCTCCCAAGCTGGTCGACACTGCCTCCGCCCTAGGGCGACTTTTGCCCAATCTGGGTGGAGCCAGTGTCGCAACGAGACGCCTCTTCACGGGGGTGGTCTTTCCGGGCACGGTTGCTTCAGGAGAGAGGCGCGCCTACCAGCGCCTCATGCCGCTCTGAGTGTGGCCGCAGATGGGCGGGACGGGTTATCCCCTCCATCCGCTTCACAGGCTAGCCGCGAGGGGGCGACATTACGCGTGTGCCGTACGTCGCCTAAATATAGAGGATATAACATCTAGAGACAGTGCCCGCTTCAGTGCGGGCGAGCGCTGGAGGAGTCCGGATGGCGTAAGAAAGCGGTTCCCGGATCTCTCTCGTCTCAGGCACAGAGTGGCACACCGCCCCGCTGCAAACCCCGGTGGGACGAAGGCCCGAAGGGGTTTCCACACGTTAAAAAAAGGGGGTTGTTGGAAGTTCTTCCTTTTTTGGGAGTCCTGTTGCTAACTTTAGTTTACACCCCTAGTGGCCTCTTACGCCACCCACGGGCTGAATAGGAGTAGTGGCACTCGATATACTTAATCAGTCAGATTAAAATTCAACTGTTATTTCAGATGCTGTAATAATACCGACGGCCCGCGGTTCTCAGAAGCTATTGATGAATAACCAATACGTATTTAACAAGAACAAGGAGTGGGGTGATAATATATATTGGGTGTGCCGTAAAAAACCACATGGCTGTACATGCACTGTGCTTACCATGTTCGGGCAAGTCATAAAAGTCAAGGGCGCACACTCAGCAGAATGTCCTTAACTTGAGAAAACTGTTCAAATAAAAATGTTATTACTGTCTGTATTTCTTTGATGTTTTATTTGTCATCACTCTATTAGTACTAATTATCTGAATTAACCCTATTCCTTTTCTCAAAATGATGATTGCGTTTAGAGAGGTTTCTTATCAGAGGCAACCGATTGCTCATAAAAAACCAGCCTTTGGAATGTTACGTATTACAACTGCCCCAAATTAAGTTGAAAATCGGGTAGAAAAATGATAATTATTTCTGCAACTACAACCAACTTGTGTATAAATATAATTATTCATATTACTAGATATTACTTATAATTATATTTACTCACATCACACCAACAGCCTTTAACAGTCAAATGCTGGATGCATACCTCTCCTTAGAGAGTTTGATTTAGCCCACTAATTCACACTGATCCTCTTACGCCACCCATGGAATGAATATAGGTAGTGACTCTCCATATTCTTAATCAGTCAGATTACAATTCAACTGTTATTTCAGATGCTGTAATAATACCGACGGCACGCGGTTCTCAGAAACTGTTGATGAATAACCAATACGTATTTTACAAGAACAAGGAGTGGGGCGATAATATTTATTGGGTGTGCAGTAAAAGACCATATGGCTGTACATGTACCGTGCTTACGATTTCCGGTCAAGTCTCCAAAGTCAAGGGCACACACTTAGCAAAATGTCCTTAACTTGAGAGAAATGTTCAAATTGACAAGTTATTGTCATATCTTTAATCCTTTGGTATTTCATTTATCACTCTAAACATAACCACTCGAAAAGTGTTTGTATAAAAAACTCAATTTATACAATGTAATACTGTTATAATAATGTAATACTTAATCAAATATATAGTTATTTTTTAATTATTATTTCATAGTAATGTACTCAATATTTATTCAGAAATACAATCCAAACTTTTACAATGTTATTATGATACTAAACAATGTAGCAGATTATGAATTTAGTTTTAGGTCATAATATAAGTTAATAAACATTTGCCACCAATGTTATACCTGGTACTAACCTATGTTTTATGCAAATAAATTTCACTTCATTTCTATTAGTACGTATTTATAACTGCTTTTGGTCATATGTCCTCGTTTTGAAGACACTTCCTTATCTACCTCAGCCAATATTGGAATACTTGGTGTCGATATATCGAGTGAAATCCAATTTCGTGGTCATTTGGAGCGTAAGGCCAAATTGGCCTCGTAGAAGCTCGGCGTGCTCAATAGATCGAGATGGCACTTCACTCCAGCCCGGCGCCTTCTGCTTTATAAGGCGCAGGTTCGGCTTCATATGGCTGTTCTCATGTTTATGCGGAGTCCCTCAGCACCATCTCCTCCCTCTTTACCGCATTCAACGAAGAGTGACCATTACACACAATTTCTGATTTTAAAATATATTTTTCATTACAGATGCTGTTATGATAACTACTTCAAGGGGTGGGATGAAACTTTTGTTAGATAATGATGTGTTTATAAGAAATAAAATATGGGGTGATAATGCTTATTGGGTTTGTCGCAGAAAATCCCATGGCTGTAAAGTTACTGTGCATACAATTGGGAACGATATACTTAAGATTAAAGGGGATCATACCAATCATTAACTGATTTTATGCAGAGCATCTCACAGGGCCGCCATTTTGGGGGTCACCATGCTGAATTGGGGCATTGTGAATGTGGACAATAGTCTACAATCACAATGAGGACACGGTGCCGTTCTCGAAGTTGTTCAAAAATATGTATACCTCGGGCAGGCTTTGCAGTTAGGTAGAAACAGCTTTGAGGACGAGGTGAACAGAAGAATCCAGCTAGGTTGGGCAGCGTTTGGGAAACTTCGTCGGGTCTTCTCATCATCGATCCCACAGTGCCTAAAGACGAAAGTCTTCAATGCGTGCGTCCTACCCGTAATGACTTACGGAGCCGAAACGTGGACACTTACGGTTCGACTGGTCCATAAGTTTAAAGTCGCTCAGCGTGCAATGGAGAGGTATATGCTCGGCGTTTCTCTAAGGGATCGCATTAGAAACGAGGTGATCCGACAAAGAACCAGGGTCATCGACGTAGCCCACAGGATTAGCAAGCTGAAGTGGCAGTGGGCTGGCCACATTTGCCGAAGAACCGATAACATAACCGTTGAGGTAAACGAGTTCTTGAGTGGAGACCGCGTCTCGGCAAACGTAGGACGTCCACAAGCCAGGTGGAGCGATGATTTGCGCAAGACGGCTGGCAGGAGCTGGATGCGAGAAGCCATAGATCGAACTAAGTGGCTTGAAATTGGAGAGGCCTATGTCCAGCAGTGGACTGCGATAGGCTGATGATGATGATGACAATGAGGATGGTAACCACCACTCTTGGATTCTGCTCATGCTTTACATCAGGCAGAGTAGAGTTTACCAACCCGGGAATCAAACTACTAGACTAATGAGGCAGTCTCTCTGTTTACATATCTATTAGAAATAAAGAAGCTCTTCTAAGTATAGTTTTAATATATAGATCCTGAACTATATAACTTATATTAAATTTGCAGTAGTGTTGTTGTTTTCTTTTTTTAAAGTACTATGTATGTATCAATATGTTTATGTATGTAGTAGTTAATATTTATGTATATATAATGTTTAAATTGTGTACTCATATCTATATTGTTTTGAATGAAGGAGAAAGATATGAATTATTATGTTAAGGTAACTAATGTGGGTTGACACAGTATCTTATTGTTTGCATAAAATTGATCTGTTTACAATTATTTTTAAACTAGTACAAAATTGCATGCATTTATTTTGTGTGTACTATGTTTGCTGTAATGTGCGAACTATTGATAAAGTACTGCATAGCTGGCACTCGCTTAACAAAACGTTACGTTTCGAATTGGTCGCGTAATCGATGAGGACTACTCTGCCGCAACACAGTTTTAAACTAGTGCGGAGGGTAGATTTCGCTAATTAATGTAACCTTTTACCATAAACGTACATTTCTTTAAATATCGATTTGTATCTAGGTTGACGGTGTATGCTAGCATAGTGGTTACAGGGTTCGCTGTAAATATTCAGCACCAACAAATCGAGAGACTGGATAAGTCATGTATTTTAATGTTTTTGTTTGGTAAGTAAATTCTTTCAATCTTTGATATGTAAACGGTTATATCACTATGTGTATTAGAAGTGTAGAACGGTGTAGGTATACATTGTGAACACGCTTATACTGGTCTCTTAAAATTTGTCAGTTTGTTAACAATTACATATTGGTCAATAAACTATATTTTATTTTTTATATATAATATAAACATATTGGCTGAATCTCATAGAAATTAGTTTAACAAGCAGCTGTAGGATTATAAAACATAGGCACTGTCTCACTGCCAGGAACTTTAATATAGCGTTCATTATGACATTACTAACACTTATGTGTTAACGAAACCAATATTATAAAATGACAATAGAGTTAGTGACCATAGTTTGATGGCACGCATTATGTTGTGAGCGCTATCAATCTGTAACGCGCATGATAACTCTCGGTCTCTCCCGAAGCAACCGTGCCCGGAAAGCACCTGCGTCAGTCAGAAGGAAAGAGTCCTGTGCTGAGCCCTGCCCACTCGAGGATGACCGGCTGGAGGTCCTCCACGGTGGCGAAACCAGCACGTGGAGCCTCCAACCGCGAAGACCAACGAGCCAACGTGGCTCGACGGGCGGCTTCGCGCCATTCGCGTACCTCTTCGGGCGGAGGGTACGCTCTCCGCCCGGAATAATTTGATCTCCTTTGAATTTGTATGCGAAGTATATTATATGTACGCAATCGCAGAAAAAAAACCGACGAGTAAATTATACATATCTTTGGGTAAATATCTAAGTGTAATTATGTTAAATCTCTATAAACATCGAGGAATATGTTGAAACCCAACAACGTAATTCTAAGAGATTTACAGAGATTAATATTTTAGATTCCTTTATTGTATGGAGATTAATTATGTATATGTACATACATATGTATATAATTTACGAAGAAATACTACGTAATTCTAAGAGCGACTACTCGGTAAAACTGTTTTGTTTTGTTTTTGTTTGTTTTGTTTGTTTTGTTTTTTTAAAAGACAACTCCCGCATTAGGAATGTACATTCCTGTGTCGCAGGGATCTTTACAAACATACATGAAACGGACACAAAGTACACCCAGACTTAGAACAACAATTTATGGATCACACAAAGTGTTGTCCCATGTAGGATTTGAACCCACAACACTTGGCGCAGTAGGGAATGGTGTGGCAACCATTGAAACCACTAGGCCAACCGTGTAGTCAACTGTAGTTATATATATATAT